>JASAMW010003211.1:0-31188 GCA_030247985.1 Epsilonema sp. ZAB3_2
TAGGCATAGTGGCTTGGTGTAGAAGCAGCTATAGCTAGCTTCTGACCAGCTTTTGGGGGTTATACACCAGGGGGGATATACATGGGAAAAATTTATGTTTTGCAAATGGGAGTTATACACTGGGGGGGGGGAGATATACTCAGGAGGGGGGATATACAGTACACCCAAAAATACGGTATGTACATTTTCCTTTCTCTGTTGTTGTACGGCGACCGTTTTCACTGTTCGTTCCCGCTCTATGCCACCTTACTGTACGTTTATCCTATTGGACTTTCGTGAGCAAAAGGGCAAGGACGCGACATGAGCGATAAATATCTCAATGTCACACAGAAAACCGCCGCTCTGTACTTTTCTTGCCCTTTCTCTACCACCCAACCTCCTCAGGATTCTTCACGATTTCGTTTTGAGGTGCAAATCTTCGAGGTTGAGCCATTGATCGTATTCTTTGTGGCTCTCGCCCTTTCCTTTGACAGTTGCCGTGTATGTCATGACCAACTCTGAAAATGTGCCCGTAAGAAGCTTGTTTGTATTTGTAAGTTAAAGCGCATGTTCATCGGAAATAGCCGTCTTCTGAGTCATGTTTGTGCGGCAAACTGCCATGTGATCACAAGATACATATGCACACTAAAGTACGACGTATCGTCAAGTCTACGTACAGTGCGCGTGGGTGCATTCGGACTCTGACTGTTCTCAGTTTACGTATTTTTGGGTGTATAGCCCCATGGGGCTAAACAAAAGTCGAGAGGTCTGATGGGGGGTTATACACTGGGGGGATATACACCGGGGGGGGGGGGATATACATGGGACAAAATTCTTGTTTGTGAGACGTGTCTCGTGTGTACTGTAGAGGCAAGTTTTTGAGGCCAAAAGTATGTGTTTTAGGGCATAATCGCGGTCAAAACAGGGTTATTCTAGTACAAGTCATGCTCAGCTAAGCTTATAGGCATAGTAGCTGGTATAGGAGTAGCTATAGCTAGCGTATACGACCAGCTACGTAGGTAGGCTTAGGTACCTTCCAGTACATGGGGGGTTATACACCAGGGGGGACATACATTGGACAAAATTTATGTTTTGCCAATGGGGGGTTATACACTGGGGGATATACTCAGGGGGGATATACACCCAAAAATACGGTACTCAGCCCACATTTGCTGTCGCGTATCTTACCATGTACTAACTTTTAAGTACAGTATATTATGCGCACCGTACGACGTAAATATTGTTAAGCGTCCGATGCTAAAGTGTACAGTGCCCGCCTGTAAAATGCTGCGCCTAGGAAGGTGTGTACGTACGTACGCAGTTTAGGGATGTTTGCGCTTGGAAAATAGGTTCGTCGACTTGCTGAAGAGGTTTCTTTGTGCTGCGTGTATATTCATATTCACACCCGGTTGCCCACTAATGTCAGAGTGCTCAAGGCCTCTTGGAAGACGCCGCACTTTTTCCACACCTCTCTTCTTCGAAGGGTGAGATAGCAGCTCTCCGTCTCGTCAGGGGTATGCCTACATACATAGTTGGGGCGGTGATCTCCTCACCGGTCCAAATATTGCGCCCCAAACTTCATCAGCTAGCAGGTGGGTTGCATTTGTGGTACTGAATGTCAACAAAATCAATGTTTAGGCGCCAAAAAAGAGCACTGCTTTATGATTTTCCGCCCAAAAAGTTTTTTTGTTGCGGCATACATACCCCTGCGTCCGTCTCCGTCTGAGTCGACGTTTTTCGATCGGCGTCCTAAACGAGTACGACGACGTTTGCTCGGTAAAATTGCGTGACGTAAACACCAGCAGTGTTCTATTGTGCGGTGCCTTCTTTCTCGCAACTCCCGAAACGGTACATATGTACGTACATACATGTACCTACCTACCTACCTACCACGTCTACGTACATCGTACCGACCAACGTACCATAAGTGAGGTCGTACGTGATGTACTGTACATGGATGAGATGTCTTTACGTACCGCCACATATGTATTATATTCGTACGTAGTATTTAGGGTCCATATTGTGCACGTTCCACTAGCGGCACATACTGTGCCTAGTGTGAATAGACAGATAGTACAGTACATACGTGAGCACAAGCGTATACAACTTACAAACTCTCCTTCAGATTTTTGCGGAAGTCTGGAGAGACTCTTCACACTTCACACTCCGTGAGTGAGGTGAGGTCGTCCGTCATGATTCAGTGCGGTTGTTCCTTTGAAAATTAGACCACCGGCCATTTTTTTCACTTTTGATTACTTGTTTACGTCGCGTCCTGCAATTTGGCGCATTTTGTGGGGCGAAAACCAATATTTTTCTTGACCTGGAGAGCTGAGAATAGAGTCACACTTTACTTTACGCCCGTCCCTTTTTCCTTCCAAAAGACACCGCAGATGAGGTGCCGATGTGATTTTATTTACTTTTCAAGTTCCTCCTTGATCCACATCAACTCTCCATCATTCGCTATACCTATACGCGCAGATATTATTACGTACCTGCCCATAAAGTACTGGTACAGCGCTACAGACACAGTTGGAAATAATATGCGGAGCGCTCTTGTTTGTATTGACAATACTATTTCGTTTCCTTGATGATGCGGTTCCAATTCTTTGATCATTGACAACATCATTTCCTGAAATAAATTGTGCTGTAATTTTAAATCAATTTTAGTATTACTATCTTTAGCAACCTGTGAAGTGTCGAATCCTGCTAGAATCCACTGTCATTTTTCTCGGCCCGAATATTACATGCTTCCAATGTGCGTAACTGTTTGCCGAACGTCAACATAGTACGTAGTACTGTTGTACGTACGTACGTAGGTACGTACGGCAGCTCCTGTTGGCAGCATTTCTCCTGTGGTCCATGTATACGTCTCATGTGTAACTACATACACATGATTTGACAGCACGTGCAAGATGTTGAGCACTGCTTCAGGATGTGAGGAAGCCTGATACACTTGCAGTACGACAACTGATCAAATATTTATTGCATACGTAACATACAGTCGGACGTTTCGACCGCAATCGACCGTTCCAGATGGAACTGAAAGTGAAAGTGGACGGGCTGGAGCGCGTGGTGTGCGGACTGACGGAGGCGACCAGTTGCCAGGAGATCATCTACGCGCTGGCGGCCGCCACCAACCAGACTGGGCGCTTCGTGCTGGTGGAGCAGTGGCGCAGCGCGGAGCGCAGTCTGGCGCCGACCGATCGCCCGCTGGAGCTGCTGCGCAAATGGGGCGAACACGCCGGCGACGTCTCCTTCGTCCTCAAGTGCCTGGACGAGAGCGGCAGGGTTCTCAGCACCCTCAGTGCCGGTAAATTAAGCGCAGGAGATGCGCCAACCACAACTACTTCGCCTACTTCGACTTCTACGGCGACACCGACGCCCAGTGCTACCCCTTCCGCTGCATTCGCGGCGGCGGCGGCGGGCCAATCGGGTAAGTTCCTGCATGCATACCCCCTTTAAATAAACTGTTATACTATGAATTGAATGCGTACAGTAGCTTATAATGGTGCAAGAGTGCCATTTGATACGGGTGGAAGATCATTGCTGGATGAAGAAAAGAGCGAACGGTTTGTTTTTGTGCTATAGATGCATCAAGCAGTAGAGAGCTGTTGGACCATGCTTCTGCAGCAGCGCAGATGGCCAGCAGCAGCTGCAGCAAGAGTCGTCAACCCGCGCAGCGCCAGCCATTGGGACCGCGTAATATTCCCGGCTCCACAGCGTCTGCCGGCGCCAGACGGCCCGTGCCCCCAGGGCATCAGCAGCAGCAGCAGCCGCAGCGTCATTACGCGCCGGCCGACTACCTACTCTGCGCCACTCCTGCGCACCATCGAGCGCTGGGCGGCTCCACGGACCTGTCCCAGTCCAGCTGCAGCGCCGGAGTCGCGGATCTGTCCACATCCTCTCTGCTGATTGGTCCTTCCGGCGCCGGAGCCAATGGGAGCAGCGGACGACGACGGGCGATCAGCGCCGGACTTCTGGCTGCTGCAGCGGCGTCCCAGCGAAGCACACCAACACCTGCAGCTCCAGTTCGACCTCCGCCCTACGAAGAGGCTGTGCTGAGAACTCGAATGCTGCAGGCTGCAGCCCCAGGCATGAAGGAGAGGGAAGAGGAGCTGCTGCAATTTGTGCGAAGGCAGGCCGCTACGCTTCAGGCGCAGAACGGACAGTTGGCAGACATCGATAGCAGTAAGCTCGAACGGGCAAAATTGTGTGACTGAGGTCATCCAGGTGTGTACTGTAGTGCGCAGGTCTAATGCCAAAAATATATAATTCTGCTTTGGGGAAGAATGGAGGACATTGTGAAAAGAAACGAAGAGGTATTGGCCCCTTTTCGGCATGGCCATAAAAATAAGGGGGACGGTTTCGTAAAAAACCGAATAAAAAGGGGAACCCAATAAATAGGGGATTTGAAAAACTCATTACAAAGGGTAGGGGATTTGAAAAACTCATTACAAAGGGCCAATGCCTTCTAGTTTCTTTGCATTACTACGTCCTCCATTCTTTCCCTAAGCAGAACTATGAACTACCTATTCTTGCTAATAGCTATTAACTAGCTATGGGCTGAGTCATGTTTTTGTTGCAGAGATCTCGACGCGGGTGGACGCGGATCGAACTTTGTCGCGCGAGTTGGAGGCGATGCAGGGCGAACTGGTGCAAACGGAACAGCAGCGTAAGGAGCAGCGTCAACTACTCAGTGGTCCATCCTCCTCTGCTCCAGCTGCAGATGCAGTGGAAAAGGAAGCGCGGGAGACGAAGCGAGTGCTACTGGAGACCAGAACCAGCTGCGCCCATCTCAAGAAGCGCATTCTCGCCTTGGACGATGAGATACGAGAGGCGAAACAGCAGGAGCAGGAGCTCCGAAGGCTGATAGAAGAGCAGACCACAGCAGCCGACAACACCCCCGTAGGCTTGGAGCCACCGCTGGATGCACCGCAAGAAAAGGACGGTAGGTACCATTATACCAGTTCGCTGCTTCATAATGTAAAGCTTCGTGTACAACCCCCGGGGTGGAGGAATAAAAAACGTTAGTGGCCGATTCGAGGGGGGTTGAACGTGATTGATCGACTGAATGTGGTAATACCACTGAAATGCTCGTTGTCTCTTTTGCAGGAGAAGCTGACGACAGTGCAAAGACAAGCCATGAAGAAGCAGCCGACGCTTCTTCCCTAATTTCCTCGCAAACTCCAGGCGTATGGGTTTAACAGAATTGCCATACCAAGAATACACAATATTCCTTGATTTGCTAATTTATTGAAAATACTATGTCATGTACCAATCTATACTATGGAACGGACATATACTACCAAGATAAAGTGAGCAAAACAGCTTTACTATTCCTGTGGCACAAACAATGCAGGATAAATTAGGGTACTATGGGGTAAACCCGGACATGGGGTAAACCCAGACACCTAAGCTTTTCTGAACAAATGACGAAGATGGTAGCTCATTTGAAAGAGGAGAGTGCAAGGAATCGATTGGTAGAATGCTTTTCTCAATCGGTCGTATGGTTGTTGAGGAATACTAGGTGTCCGGGTTTACCCCCGTGTCCGGGTTTACCCCACAGTACCCTACTTGGTACAACTTTGGCGTGCACAGAATGCTATTACTGTCACGTCACGTATCGGCCTCGAGTGACATAAAAATCTATCATCTGCTTCATGAAGGCGGGCGGGATAGGGATCTTGTCATGCTTCCAGTGCGGCTCCGGCTGGCGCGTCCAGATGAGCGCACTTGCAGGCGCAGCCAGTCACCGGACACTGCGTCTGCTCGCTGAACCACTGACTCACGTGCGCCGCGTGTCCGCCGTGTCTGCACGTCTGACACCACGTGTACCAGCCGCCGAATCGATTCAGCTTCTCCTGCCCAGTCCCACTACTACTGCCCGCACCATCTACACAGCAGAAACCACGGTTGAAAAGCTGACCAGCAAAACAGCGATAAGGTACGGTAGTTATAATACCGTATTTTTGGGTGTATATCCCCCAGTGTATAACCCCCATTGGCAAAACATAAATTTTGTCCTATGTATATCCCCCCTGGTGTATAACCCCCCATGTACTGGAAGGTACCTAACCTACCTATGTAAGCTGGTCATAAGCTAGCTATAGCTACTCCTACAACATGCTACCATGCCTATAAGCTTAGCCGAGCATGTCTTATACTAGAATAACCCTGTTTTGACCGCGATTATGCCCTAAAACACGTACTTTTGACCTCAAAAACATGCCTCTACACACCTCTCAAAAACATAAATTTTGTCCCATGTATATCCCCCCCCCCCCCAGTGTATATCCCCCCCCCCCCCCCCCCCAGAGCATAACCCCCCATCAGACCTCTCGATTTTTGTATAGCCCCATGGGGCTATACACCCAAAAATACGGTATACGTACATCACATTTACGTACATTCATAAGCTTCGCCGTATCATACCTACAGAGAAGTTCCCTCCACTGTAACGAGTCGTGGTTTGGCCCCCACGCGCCAAGAAACGAAAACGGGGTCTGTCGTGCGCAGTTGTTGTTCCATTCCCAACCTTTCAGCGTGTCTTTTTTTCCGCGTGGGGGCCGAAGCACGACTCAATAGAGTGAAGGACGCTTTTAAAGTATTCGCCTTTCGCGATAACGCTGTGTGTGATTCTCGCAGTGCACTTAGCTAACTTGCACTTTTTAGCACACTACCAAACCTCGCCACGAAGTAAATTTTTGTGTACTCCTAGAGCGCTCGCTTTAGGAGTACGTGGCAGTTTTTGTTTTCTGCCACGTACTCCTAGAGCGCGCGCTCTAGAAGTACGCAAAAAAATTTACTACGTGGCGAGGTTTGGTAGTGTGCTAAAAAGTGCAAGTTAGCTAAGTGCACTGCGAAATCACGCACAGTGTTATCGCGAAAGGCGAATACATTTTGTAAATGCTCCTTCTTCACCTGCGGTCTGTTTGGAGAGCGGGAGTCCGACGTGACGACGACAGAGGGCGCAACGCGGCAGCGGCTTCTTGCAGCTCGGACACGCACCCGGCTTAAACCCCCCGCCGCTTCCTCCTCCTCCCGCCTTACTCCTTCCTCTACCCATCTGAGTGCGACCACAGAACTTGCAGAAGACTATCACCTGAACAGAAGAGACGCAGGTCTGCAGTATGGGATTCATGCGAGAAACGGTGGGGGGTCGACGGTGAAAAGTGGCTAGGCGGACAGATGCCAAATAGGCAGGAATAGGCTCCAAGGAAAACCGGCGAGCTGTCATGATCAAAAGGGGAAATCGTGTGACTGAGGTTGAGGGCATCCGGGTGTGTAGTCAAATGGCGAAGACGCTCGCCTGAAACGCGAGAGGTTCAGGGTTCGATTCCCTGCTTGCACATCTGGCAAGTTTTCCTACACGACCTTGCCTATACTACGCCACTGCGGACATACTGTACATACAAAGGGCCGAGGTACGTCGCAACCATGGTCCCGGTCCCTGGGAAGATCCCTGTCCTACCGAACGCCTACAGCACGTTTGCACACATACGCTAGTGTATGTATGTACCTGACTCTGTGGGAAGGGGAAGTCGGCGTTTTGCACCAGCTCTTCCGTAGCGGCTCGAACGTGGTAGAGACGCCAGAAGTTGAGCAGCTCCAAGTAGGCGTCGATCATCTCCCAGCCGCCGGCCGCCGTCTGCTGCACCAGCGACAGCGTCTGTTGTGGGTCTTGCGCATCCGCGGAGTCGAAACCGCCGCCTAATCCGGCGAGCGACAGCGAACTTCTGCCTCCTCCGCCTCCTCCACTCATGGAAGACGTCGGAGAGTAAGCCAGACTCAGAGAAGACGAGGCCGATGTCGCACCTGTGCTCCAATGCAAATATTTATTTATACGTATACTGTACGTACTCTTACGCATGCACTGCATTGCGTACAGTAGGCCTACGTACGGCAATAGCGTCCGAGGCCAGTGTAGTGTGCTAGTTCTAGGTATGTAGGCGAGTTTAGCCATCTGGGCCTGAGTGCACAATGCTGTTCCGGTGCCGGCACGTGGTCGTGTTAGTCCACAGCTGTGACCGAGGGTAGCGGGTTCGATTCCCGTTCGGTCCTATTTCACTCTCCCCCTTTTTCGGGGCTCGGCATAGCATAGCACGAACTTTCTTTCGTCCATAGCACCCTTATCGCACGTATGTAGGTAGGTACGTACACACTGTACAGTACGAGTAGATACGTACCTGCGTCTCTCAGACCGCCACCCCAACTGAAACCGAGAGGCAAGGAACCGCTATGAATCAACAGCAGAGCAGCAGACTGCACGTCCCCCGTCCTGTCCAGGTAGCTGCAAGCAAAAACGCATAACTAACACACTAGCCAGCCTAGTCACAACGGGCACGTGCTGGTGCTGCAGTACTCCAACTCACTACAAAAGCAGTGAAGAACCTGTACTGTACGTACATCCATGATGGTTGCAGGAAATAAAAGTTCATCAAAATACGCAAGGACTGTACCAGAGCATGTATGTACACTATTGCACATATAGTAACGTAGGTGGAGTAGCAAGTCTTGCTTGCATCATAAATGTGGTAGCGCAGGGGCAGAAGGCGCAAGAAAAGGACCCGGAGTTCGATTCCCCCCTGACCCTGTGTTTGGCCGGTTGCAGCCCAGCCGGTAAGGTTACTTTTGCAGAAGTTGGAGCTGGCTGTTCGCTGGGACTGAGACCAGTGAGGAGAAGACCGAAGAGGTCATCAATGTGATAGCGCAGGGGTAGAAGGCGGCGCAAGAAAAACCCCGGAGTTCGATTCCCCCCTGTGTGTGTGTGTGCCGTTTACTTTTGCAGGAGTTGGAGTGGTTGTTCGCTGGGACTGAGCCCGGTGAGGAGGAGGCCGAAGAGGTCGCCCTCCTCCACCGCCTCCCTGGCCAGTCTCTCGTAGGTGTCCTGCAGTGGATGGTCGGCCAGGTGGATGGCGGCGAAGGCGACTCGGTCGTATAGCGGCAGCGCCTTCAACTCCAACACCGCCGAGTAGCCACCGCTGTCCGTCTCCAACCGGCCTATGCACAGTACGTACTGCATATGTGTGCATAACAGCACATGGCTCCGTTCCGTGCACAAGACTGTACACAGACAGTAGTATGTACACAAAATATGTACAGGGTACTATGGGGTAAACCCGGCCATGGGAAAATCCGGCCACCTAAGCTTCAGGGCTGCATATCTCAGCAACCATTTCACCGGTTGAGACAAACAGGATCTCAATCGATTCCCTGAACTCTGCTCTTTCAAATGAGCTGTTTCGTTCATCAATTGCTGAAAGAGCAAGTTCAGAGGCAGTTAGGTGGCCGGGTTTACCCCACACAGCACGCTACTACATACCGGAGAGGAATAGGAAGATGGCTCTGAGATAGGGCTGTGCGGCGAGCGTGGGTAGTAGGGCGGCGGTGGAGCGTTGCCAGAGGGCAGAGGAGGAGGAGGAGGAGGCACCTTCCGCCCCCCGGTAGCCGGCCAGAGCCATGGCGAACAGCTGCAGCTCCTGCTGCTGATACGCCGCGCCAGACTCCCCCACCGCGTCCTCCCCCTGCTCACTCCTGCCTCCGCCGCCGCCAGTAGTCTTCTGCCGCTCCTTTCGCCCGGAGGCCGCGCGAAGCAACAACTGCAACATCATAAGGGGAAATTTGTATGACAGAGGTCATCCGGGTGCGTAATAGTCAAGTGGTTAAGGCGCAGGGTTCGATTCTCTGCTTGCACATTTGGCAAGTTTTCCTTCTCAAATAGGATAGAATAGAATAGGAATATTTTACCGGTGCATAGCCCCCTATGCACAAGCTCATACTGGCAAAATATAACAATATCAGCATTGATTGTATAATCACATAATAATTCAGGGTTGGATTGAGTGTGTTTCATTTGCGTATGCAACGCAATACCGTGCACTGCACTAGCCTTACCCAACAGCTGCATGTATCTATTTAACCGCTACCCCAAATGTACAGTACGTACTTCTACGGCGTGCTGTAGTTGCAGGGTGAAGAGTGCGATGGCGGCGGCTCTCGTGTACTTGGACGCAGCCACCAGCTCCTGCAGTGCGCTGTCCGTGTTCGGCCCGTCCTCCTCCATCGTGCCCCAGCCGCACAACTCCAGAATACGATTGCGCTGCTTGCTCACGTATATCTGCAATGGTGAAACAGAACGGCGCATTCACCAGTTGCGCTATTATAAGACTTTTGGGTGTTTGCTCGCGGGGTGGCCTCGCGGAAGGTATGTAGCGAAGTTTAGTGTCGGTGCCGACGGGGACGTCGACGTCGGTCTGCTCGCATTACGTACACTCACCGTTTCGTATACTGCCGATTCGTACCCGCACGTTTCGTACACTTACACTTTCGTACCCATGCCATTACGTACACTGCTTTTGTCGTACACTTGTTGATCGGTACACTTTCATTTCGTACATTTGACACCCCCGATTCGTACACTTTCTTGTTCGTACACTTAGCGATACGTACACACACAAATTTGCACAGCTACTGTACCTACAGGTCATTGCAATCATACATGCTTGTCGTAATCAACAGTAGCTAAGTGAAACAAACGTCATCATAAAACTGTCGTTCTGCTCATAACGAAAAGCCTAGTGGATTGGATGTAGGTTGAGAAGGAAAATTTTTCCCAAAATTTGGCCCCAGATTGCCTCAGCTTAATCCTCAGTCTAAACCTAACCCTAAGCCTCAGCCTAACCCTAAGCCTAAGGTGAAGCCTAATCCTCAGCCTAAGCGGAAGCCTAACCCTAAGCCTCAGCCTAAGCCTAACCCTAAGCCTCAGCCTAAGGTGAAGCCTAATCCTCAGCCTAAGCTAAGCCTCAGCCTAAGCTTCAGCCTAAGGTGAAGCCTAATCCTCAGCCTAAGCTAAGCGTCAGCCTAACCCTAAGCCTCAGCCAAAGCCTAAGCCTCAGCATATGCCTGAGTTGGCCTATTGGCACAATTGATCACTGACGCACCAATGAAAATTCATTCTTCAAGGACTGAAGAATAATGCGTATACGTACTGGGAAGTGTACCTACCATAGAATGTACGAAACAATTCGTGTACCAGATGCAAGTGTACGAAACGCATTGCTAGCAAATTGTGTACGTAAAATTGGGGTACGAATCGAGGAGTGTACCAGGTGGGTCCGGTACCAACTGCAAAGTGTACCAAACGAGCAGGGTACGAAAACCGGGGTACGAAACGCAGGGTTCGGACAAGAAGGACCCAAAAAATTTAAAGGACCCAAAATAAAAATAAAGGACCAAAATAAGGCAGTCCATTACCATACATGAGCAGTTTATTGCAGCCTGCATTCAGCACGCGCCTATGGTGCTTATCACGCGACGCAAGCAGAAAAATGTGAAACAAGAGATGGTTTTTATCTGCGAGCGAAGCGAGCAGAAGTTTTTCGCAAATTTGACTATATTTTAGCCAAAACCATAAAATTTGAGTTTCACATCATTTCAAGAATCAAAATTCAAGTACAATCTGAGTATCTCGAGTATTTCGAGTACGCGCGAGTACACTGAATTGGCGATGATGATTAGCTAGGCTTATAGGAATACTAGCTCATATAACCGTATAAGTCAGTGGCTGCATCTATCTAGCTAATGATCAGCTTACATACAACGCAGGCAGGTTCAGGTACCCTACAGTACATCGGGTTATACCCAGGGTTACTACTGGAGGCGGGATTAGCCCAACATAATGTATCAATGGGAGAATTGTGGTCTGCGAGCGGAGCGAGCAGAAAATTTTTGCAACTTGAGCCAAAAAATGTGCAAAAACTCCACCCCAAAAAATTTTATAAAGGACCGAAATGGAAATAAAGGACTTTTAAAGGACTTAAAGTACCTAAGGTGAAAAAAAGGACCTCTAAAGGACTTAAAGGATTTAAAGGACCTGTCCGAACCCTGGAAACGGGTTGTGTACGTAAGTCGAGCACCCCTCGACGTCGTTCAGTCATCTGGGAGCGGAGAAGTGAGCGAGTCACCCAGGAGCTTATTTAGCACAACTGTTCAAATGGTGCTTGCCTGGTGGTAGATTTTTCTGCCTTCCGACTCGAGGCCTTGAATGGCAACTTCTCTTCTGCTGCTGCTGCAGTCTTCCGACGCCAAACCGCGCAACACTTCCATCACACCGCAGAATCTGCATTCACACACAAACAGAAATTTTAATTTACGTGGCGAGTAAACTCAATCAAAGGGATTTCACGGTGAGTTTGAACTTCGAGTTTTGTTCTGCGTGTAAGCATTGGTGAATTCACCTGCCTCCCTACGCTTCATCACATACTTCCAGGTCATCCCCCCGGGAGTTTACTTGCCACACGTGTGTGGCGCTCTATTGACAGGCTACGTGCGTGCGTGCGTACGTGTGTTGGTAGTGCCAGTCCTGCGAGTTCTGGTCGGCAAGACGCCGCAAGCGGTCCAGCCACTGCCAGGTCCAACTGAGCATGCGCTTCTCCCTCTCCGCCACTCCGCCGCTCCGCTCCACGATCTCCGCGTTCTTCTTGCCCGCGTTCCGACGACAGCCGTACTGCTCCAACGCTCGCAAGTACATCTGCTGAAACAGCAAACTCGCCCGCATACTACTGCACCGTACGTGTACGTACAGTAGCCTCGAGTTAATAGTAGACGGAGGAGAGGCGTTTATTTTCTCTGGTCACTCCTTGGGCTGGGCTACGGGCGCTCAAACACAGCATCACCAACGCAGGCATTATCGATCCGCCCGCTGGTCTACTATTGCCGCGCAGCAAGCATACACAGATGATACAACTGCCGAAACGTACGTACTAGTAAGTACGTATGGTAAAATACATCTGCTGAAACAGCAAACCGTTCTGCATAATAGACACGCATTTACGTTGCTGATGTCAGCGTGCAGCGGCGAATCCTGCTTCAGCTGCGAGAAATCCACCAGCGACGAATCGAAAACGGCGAGCAAATGGTTCTCTTGATTCCAGTCCACGCACAAACGCTCGCATACCTTCAATCAGAACAGAGAAAATAAAGGTATCAAGCAGAAGGCGATCATACATATATCAATATCCACGGCATGAGTTACTGTATCATTTTTTCGACCGCAAGGTAGCCCCTCTTATTTCAAGTACTGCATTCGGTGCCGCTTTTTCTTCGCTCCCAGAAAGCTGGAAAACGTTTCGAAAATAACAGGAGCAACAACCTTGTGGTCACCCAAGACAACAGCTCATGTAGCGGATATTTCCTTTGGCCTACATACTGTACATACCTTCGTATGTGACAGCTGTCCCGTACTCGCCAAAGCCAACAGACGCCCCGGTTGCTTGGGGTGCCAAGAGAAGGAGACGAGAGACGGCTCCGCCTGCTCTCCCACTCCCGTCGCCAGCTCCGACTTCTTTTCCGCCGTTTTGGCATTTGCGAGGACGCCGGGCGACGGGGCGGGTGCTTGGAGGGGCTGCTGCAGGAATTTGGGCAGGACGTGCCGGTCGACGTAGCTCACTTCCCCCTCAGGATCGCCGAAAAACCACTGCAGATGAAAGACTTTGATCCAGGGAGCGGCCGTCAGCAGACACGAGAACACTTCCTTACGCAGTGGGTCCCAACTCACCTGCAACAAGGGTACTGTGGGGTAAACCCGGCCACCTGAGCTCCAGTGAACTTGCTGTTTTAGCAAAGAACCAAGTAGCTCATTCGAAGAGTTCTAGTTCTAGTTCTTAGTTCGAGGAATCGATTGATATAATACTTGTCCCAATCGGTCCATTGACCGCTGAGATATGCAGCATTGAAACTTAGGGGGCCTGGTTTTTCCATGACCGGGTTTATCCCATTGTACCCTACGTAACAATCAAAGTCTACAGTACGAAAAGTGAACTTCACTCTGATGAGTCGTGCTTCTGTCCCCACGCGGGCGGAAAGAAAAACACGCAGCCGCGCCTGTTCATAACTTGGGAATGGTAAGTTATGTACAGCACAGGTGCATGCGGTTCGCGGTCACTTCGTTGCGGTTTTTTTCGTTGCGGACATTTCGTTGCGGACCTTTCGTTGCCGCGGTCACTTCGTTGCGAGAATCGTTGCGGTCACTTCGTTGCGGTTTTTTTCGTTGCGGACATTTCGTTGCGGCCGTCCTCTGGTCATTTCGTTGCGAGAACTTTCGTTGCGGGTATTTTCGTTGCGGGTCATTTCGTTGCTGGTCTAGATTTGGTCATTTGGTAGTGAGCACTTTCGTTGCCGTTCGTTTCGTTGCGAGATTTACCTAAGCCTAAGCCTCGCCTGCAACGAAGTGAATGGCAACGAAAGTACTCACTACCAACTGACCAAATCAAGACCGGCAACGAAATGACCGGCAACGAAATGACTGGCAACGAAAGTTCTCGCAACGAAATGACCAGAGGATGGCCGCAACAAAATGTCCGCAACGAAAAAAACCGCAACGAAGTGACCGCAACGAAAGTTCTCGCAACGAAGTGATCACCGCCGCAACGAAATGACCGCAACGAAGTGACCGGCAACCAAGTGACCGTATCCCGCATGCAGACCTACCTGAGCCACGCGATCGGACAGTGTAATCTTGAGCAGATTCTTGTCAGTTCTCAGATCCCAGAGAAAGAGGAAGTTGTCGTGGAAGGAGAGGACCAGATTGGGGCAGTGGGGAGACACGCAGACGCCGTACACGCCTTTGGTGAACAGCGTCAGACCCGATTTCACATCTCCCCGTGTATCCAACATCTGTCAGCAAAGCAAACGCATATAGCACCCTATGTACTGTCCATAGCACAATGCAGGCAGCAGTAGCCTAGTAGCCTTCTTACGTGCAAGAAATAGGTACATACTGAAATTAAGTACTGCGTGCGTATGGCAATTGCGTCCGAGGCCAGTAGTGTACGTAAACTGGTTGTAGGCATGTAAGGCGAGTTTGCCATCTGTCCTTGGACCAGCACGTGGTCGTGTGCCTAAGAGTCCACAGCTGTGACTGAGGGTAGCGGGTTCGATTCCAGTTCGGTCTTATGTATTTCTCTCCTTACTTTTCGGGGCACGACTATCGCCACACGGAACGCGGCACGTCACAATACATACTAGTACAGTGTACTACTGTTACTGTACATACCTTGATGTACTTGTTGCTGAGTCCAGCTAGCAGATTTCTGTCCGTCCAGCACAGACTGACTCCAGTCTCTCCAGAGGCCAATTCAGCCAGAGGGCGAGCTATCACATCCGCACCCGCTGTTGTACCTGAACATGTTCCCCCAAAACATCTACTACTTTATACGTATGTACTGTACGTGCGTGTACACGTACAGATATGCCACACACGTCGCAAAGTGCGTCACTGGCGACATCTAACGGAAGAGCGGAGAAAACTATAGGGTTCGTTGAACTGGGTCAATTAGCGACAAAAATAACATTTGTGAGCTTCAAGTCGTACATATTGATAGCGCGGCATGTAGGTACAAGTCAAACATTAAAATATGTAGTCTATGTGGGGTAAACCCGGCCCCTCGTACTGCAGTAGTACTGAAGGACGTTCTTTCTACGTGGGTGGCCGTACTTACGTAATCAACAAAATCGGCCGGGTTTACCCCACAATACCCTGCTGCATACCCAACCTATGGAAGCGGCTGTCTGTTTTCTTCCCCCTGTTACTCCACTCATCAGACTCTCTCTGCCGTCAGAAGGGTCGACAGAAGCAGCAGTAGAAGCGTCCCACAGCAGCACAGCCGCGTCACTACGGTGATACCTCAAACACACAACATAGGGTAGTGTGGGGTAAACCCGGACACCTAGTATATCTCAGCAACCATACGACCGATTGAGACAAGTGTTTCGCCAATCGATTCCTCGAACTCTCCTCTCTCAAATGAGCTCCACCATGTTCATCATTTGCTGAAGCGTCAAGTTCAGACAGATAAGCTTAGGTGTCCGGGTTTACCCCACAGTACCCTACACGACACACTTACGTTATATTAGAACAGACAGACCACGCAGGCATTCGACAAACCACCCAGAATATGGACCAGTTGCACTAAGAATTTATGGGCAGTCGTAGCTGATCCATCTTTACTACGTTCCTGCATTTTTTATCGGTAAGGGGAAAGGGAAAAGTACAAGTGCGAATAATACAGAGGGGTCAGCTCGCCGCGACCACCCATTATTCTTAGCGCAACTGGTCCACAGCCACAATACGTCGGGCACTATAGGGTAAACCCAGCCAAGGGGTTTACCTGGCCACCTACCGTATTTTTGGGTGTAGGCCTATGTCCCCCATTGTATACCCCCCAGTGTATAACCCCCCATTGGCAAAACATAAATTTAGGCCCAGTGTATATCCCCCCTGGTGTATAACCCCCCATGTACTGGAAGGTACTTAGCCTACCTATGTAAGCTGGTCAGAAGCTAGCTATATCTACTCCTAGACCAAGCTACTATGCCTATAAGCTTAGCTGAACATGCCCTGTGCTAGAATAACCCTGTTTTGACCGCGATTATGCCCTAAAACACATACTTTTGACCTCAAAAACATGCCTCTACACACCTCTCAAAAACATAAATTTTGCCCAGTGTATATCCCCCAATGTATATCCCCCAGTGTATAACCCCCCATCAGACCTCTCGATTTTTGTATCGGTCCATTGGTTGCTAAGAAACGCAGTCCTGAGCCTTAAGTTGGCCGGATTTTCCCACGGCCGAGTTTACCCCACAGTATCCTACCCTACCTGTCGTAGGCGGCGGCGAGTACGTGATCGAAGGCTGCGTGTCGCGCCCATTTCACGTCGTTCACGCAGCGCGCGTGACGCGGCGCGAAGTGAGGACCAGCGCCAGAAGAGACTCCGCCTCCTCCGCCAATCAGCAGCTCCGACTGTCGGTCGGGATTGGGCGCCAGCAGACTCACGCGTCCACTCTGCTCACCAACCGCCACCACTCCGCCCCCTTCCGATTCCAGCCAATCAAAGCAGCGCGGACTCATCACGCCGCCGGAAGAGGGGGCGGAGCTTGAGGTCGCACGCAGACCTGCGGTGGTCGTTGTAGGAGTCGCTAGGCCGCCAACAGACGCCGCGACGGAACGCGCGCACTGCGTCCACGCCAATAAACTCGATCAGGGGGCCATTCATTCACGCACAGATAGACAGATAAGTTACACACTAGGGCGCAACACACGTGGCGAGAAAACTCCCGGGGAATTCCCCGTAGCAATTATGCGATAAAGCATATAGGGAGGCCGGTGAATTCGCCGGGTGTTTCAAACTCACCATGTGTGTATGTACGGAGCTTCGCGCATGTAATGCGGCGTTTAGATAAGCGACGTACGCGCCCGAAAAGCGCGCAACCGCACCGCAACTGCATGGACATGCTCGGGCGTACGTACGTACATCGCTTGTCTGAACGCGGTATAAGAATTTAGCACAGTCAGGCAAACGTGTCATCGAATGCGTGCTGCCCACAGCGCTCATGAAAATGCCCACGTACTGTATGTGAATGAACGGCCCCTGTGAAAGGGGCACAGAGGTGCCGGAGGTTGAAGCCAGGGGATCGGCGGCGGGCTTACACTCACACAGTCGAATGCCCCCATCATCCACCACCAGAAACTCTTCGCCTCCGCTCGCACTCCAAATCACGCCTTTCTTCGCCATCCAGCACGACTTAACACATACCGCGACAAGCCGTCATCGTTGACACGATGTCGCTCAGCTGTTGCCGGTTTGTTGACGAATGTGTGGGTGTTGTCAGTTTGACGCCCGGTATGTGTTGTGTTTCTACTTACTCACTCTTTCACCCTGAGATGCACATCTCCATGAGGATAGCACCAACATGTACACAGACAGATGCGGTAGGTCTCTGCTACAAAGACAATAATGAACGGTACTAAGATTTTTTGATATTCCAGATTAGGCCAGTACCTTGTCAGGTATGTACACGAATGCCAAAGCATCGGATCATCAAGAACCGTACAACCGCGATCGCAACATTTCCACATGACAACAGGCGAGAAGCGTTTTATTGGCGCACACATAGAGGGATAAGATCACACAACTCAACATTTATTTATAGCGCCCGCTTGAAAGAATGATAACACACGTGAAAGAGAGAAATTGTAGGCAAAAGCGGAGCCGGCATATGCAAAACAAATCACCACGGCACTGAAACAGTGAAGACCAATTTGAAAACCTTCCCGGCACAATTATAGTTTTTGATTATAGGTATCATGCCGCATTTACCAGACGTCCGTAAATCCGCACGTCCGTTCGTCAACCCATGACGTGTCCGTCCGTTCTTCAACCCAAGCCCACGTCAACCGTATAAAGGTTGACGACGGACGAACGGATTTAGGGACGTTTGGTGAACGCGGCATGAGGCCTATGTATAGTACGTACGTACAAAGTACCGTATTTTTGGGTGTATATCCCCCCATTGTATATCCCCCCCAGTGTATAACCCCCCATTGGCAAAACATAAATTTTGCCCAGTGTATATCCCCCCCTGGTGTATAACCCCCCATGTACTGGAAGGTACCTAGCCTACCTATGTAAGCTGGTCATAAGCTAGCTATACGTAGCTACTCCTACACCACTATGCCTATAAGCTTAGCTGAGCACGTCTTGTACTAGAATAACCCTGTTTTGACCGCGATTATGCCCTAAAACACATACTTTTGACCTCAAAAACATGCCTCTACACACCTCTCAAAAACATAAATTTTGCCCAGTGTATATCCCCCCCATTGTATATCCCCCCCAGTGTATAACCCCCCATAAGACCTCTCGATTTTTGAATAGCCCCGGGGCTATACACCCAAAAATACGGTACCTTATCCATCAGTGTACTCAGGGGCAGCAATCAATAGTCCATAGGAAAGCACACCATCACAGAAAGTCACTCACTGAAAGGAAACAGGACAAAACTGCACAATTTCTTTGATTACAGAAAGCCGATAGTACGTGCACAATAAACAATATCATAGTGTACACTACGTAGTTACACATACAGGCTAAACAGTCACTTTTCGAAGTCACATGACATCAATCTCGATTACAGACACACACCTACGCGAAAATACTTTTGTCCAACGTGTGTGTACGTGCGTACAATGTCATGTACTGTACATGCCTACACAACAAGCAGGCAAGCAGCGAAGCCTTCCTTGGTACGTAACAACAGAACGATCAGTACTCACGTGGTGTACTTTGCTGCACAAAGACAGACAGAACAAGCCGAAAGTCCCGAAGCATAAGCTCTCACAACATGCAATACAGTTGCCTAAAACGCGTACGCATCGCAGTCCAAGTTTAGCAATGGGATCCCTACACATGGTATTGAGATTGAGCCCTTCTTGCCCTTCGACACTGCAGTAATATTATTCCTAGTCAACAAAACAAATTGCGTTCATGGTTGCACAATCCGCCATCTTACCACGACGTCACGACTACATAGAACACACAGGGTACGGTGAGGTAAAGTCGGACAGTAGTGCGCTACACACGTGGTGAGCATAAACTCACGGTGAATTCGCTGAGAATGTATGCGTTGGCGTTGGGGCATACGGACAACAGTGAATTCACCGTCAGTTTGCAAATCACCACCGTTGAGAACAAGTTTCGCGCGGGGAGCAAGTGAGTCAGAATGCTCGAAAAGCAACAAGGCAAAACTCGAAGTTCGAAGTACTCACCGTGAGTTTGCTCACTCCTAACGTGTGTAGCGCACTAATGCCGCAACAGAAACGTGTCAGAGGAATCTTCCCATCAGAATTACACCTGCCGCGGCGCTCAAAAATTTCGCGCGATTGAGCAAGTGAGTCAGACTGCTCGAAACGCAACAAGACAAAACGTACAGTTCAAACTCACCGTGTGAGTTTTCTCACTCACTAACATGTGTAGCGCACTACTGCCACAACAGAACCGAATCAGAGGAACCTTCCCATCAGAATTACACCTGGCGCGCCCTTATTCTCGTGATCCGTTTCTGTCGTGCTTCCTTCGCTCGGAAGTGCAGCGGTCTCCGTGCTTCCTTCCGAGCCAGCTGCAGCAGATTCCTCTTTCTGCTTCGTCGCCTCTGACTGAACCTGCGCCAACCCGCTGTCCTCTCCCTCTCTGCTGATGTCGAAGAAACCGAGACGACTATAGAAATCCATCACTCCATGCTCCCCCTCCTCCATTTCAACCAATACTCCACCGCAACCTACAATGATAAGCTGCATGTGCAGGGTACTGCGGGGTAAACCAGGCCACTTCTAAACTTTACAGGGCTAATCGAATCTCAACGACCAATGGACCGATTGAAACACATAAAATATCAATCGATTCCTTGCACTCTCCTCTTTCAAATGAGCTATCTGGTTCAAGGAACTTAGATGGCCGGGTTTTTCCCTGCACAGTACCCTTCATACCGTATTTATTTACCGGTGCATAGCCCTATATCGACAAAGCATAAAAAGAAGCCCATACAGGACTCTCGATTCTGGCAGGGGCATGACACGATGGACGTTTTACAGCGCATAGGCCTAGCATTGCTCTTGTACCGTTAGCCTTGAGCGCGGAGGCGACAGAAACGGCCAGGCGTTTGGCAGCTGCCGATCCACTCCATTCCGATAGCAGCCGCATGTGCAGCAGAGCCGGATAGCGCGACAGAAGTAGCTCGCTCCATCCACAACTCCTCAACACGCCACCGTCATTGCGCATTGCGCGCAAGATACTCTGAAGAAAGCAGCAACAGGAGCCGTCAACAAAACCACAATGGGTAGCTGGGGAAATGATCAAGGCCGAGGGTGCGGGGTCCGGTTCCAACGCGTAAATTTTACAAAAAGTGTGCAGTTTTGCAAGAAAAAGCGTTACTACGTGTGCGCAGTGCTACATAAATGCGATCTCGTCCATTCATTCAGCCCGCGATCTATGCTTACTTCAGGAGTAAAAGGCGGAGGTGTGTTCTTCTTCCCCTCCCGCTCTTCGCCTTCTTCCTCTGCCACGGCGGCTAAGGCGAGCGAGTACTTGGCCTTCAGTTCATTCGCGTATTCCTCCTTCATAAACTCCGCGTATCTGCGGGCGCAGGGCGCAGCGAAAGCGAAGCCCACCAAGCAGCCATTCGCCGCCGCAACTTCACTCGCCTTCTCTCCGCACAACTCCAACAGAAAGCAGAAGCCGGGCGAGTGACGCAGGAAGCCGCCCAAACACCTGAAAACCTACTATGGCCTTACTCTGTTCAAGGAGGGAAAACAGCGAAAAACCCATACATACTATTGGGTAAACTGGTGAGATTGATGTTTCATGCCGCAGTAAAAGTCGCCTCTGAGTAAGTACATTGATCTTTTGTCCAGTCATCTTCCCTTTGGTACTTCATACAGTGCCCGTGCCCATCCCGCCCTCACTAGGAAAGACAGCGTATCCCCCTTAAATATGCACCAGTTGCGTTGTTGCGATTGGGTAGGAACTAATGTTTCTAAAAAGCATAAGTACCGGCGGTCATGGGCCATTAGCAATGATTGGCTTCTCTACTGTATGTATGCGTGAATAAATTTACTTTTTGCAACACCGCTGCCCCTCAAAGCTGGTTAGACAGACAGTAGCCTAACTGCGGCTTATCTGCACGCCAGCTTACTCACTCACCAATCTCCGATAAGGTCGGGATATTGGCCAAAGTCCGCCCTCGCGTCTTCCCCATCCGCAAACGTACGACCTGCCAATTCGTATACAGCAGCCTGTAGTAAACAGCATAACACAATTACACGACACGTACAGTAGCAACTCACTGCACAGTGCACGTAGGTACTGTACACACAGACGACAATCTGTCTGTGAAATGGATAAACTTCGGCTTGGCCCCCACTCGGGAAAGAATGACACGCGGCGCGCCTGTTCAAAACGTGGAAATACTAACAATTTTTCGCAGTGGAACGACAGCAACAAACAACGCAGGCGCGGACGTGGTTTTCGTTTAAAACACATGGCGCTTTACATACCTGATCCCGTTGCGTGGCGAGTCGGAGGTTGAAGACGAGGGGTGCGGGCGGGTGGGGCGGGCGACAGGCGAACAGATCCTGAGCGGAGTCCAGCGCCAGCAGACGCTGCATGGCGCCGATCAGCCCGCCCCGCACCACCCACGGCTCCCGCTCGTTCGGCGGCGGATGCGCACCCTCCTCCTCCTCTCCCTCACTCTTCATCCCGTCAGCAGCAGTTCCTGCAGAAGAGCATGCATATCGAATTGAAGGCCACACGCTCATCATGCAACACATATAGATAGATAATAATGCCCTATTCGCATCGCAGATAGGCCTACATACAATATGCGCTGGGCGTGACCGCATCAATTTATTGGACGTTGATATCCAATAAATATACCGGTGGTTATCCAATAAATATACCGGTGGTTATCCAATAAATATATCCAATAAAATATACCCCATGACTATGGGCGGCCAAGTCCACAGGGTGGCCGCAATCGGATATTGCGGCTAGGCGGCCATCTGAGATTATGGAGGGGGTTAACAAAGCCTCGACAAAGCAGAGCCTCTTTTCAGCCCTTCCTCACCTTCCTTCGCCTCCCCTTCTTCCGCTGCTTCCTCCTGCTGTTTCATCAGCTGCAGTAGCACGGGAGGCGGCGGAGTGTAGTGTCCGGCCTGCATCCAGCGCAGGTGCGTGAGGAGAAGGCCGAGTACGGCCTCCGCGTCCCAGACGTAGGGGTAGAGGTCGAAGACGAGGCCGCGGTTGGGACAGAGCGTGAGCAGCAGCAGCACGCGACGCACCCACTCCGCCACCCACGCCACCAGCGACAACCGACGCTCCCACTCTGCCGTCTACGCACAACACAACACAACACAATGCACACAGGCAGACAGCGACCATTTTAGAGGTACTGTGGGGTAAACGCGGACACGGGGGAAATCCGGACACCTAGTACATCTCAGCAACAGGCAGACAGCGACCACTTTAAAGGGTACTGTGGGGTAAACCCGGACACGGGGGAAATCCGGACACCTAATACATCTCAGCAACAGGCAGACAGCGACCACTTTAAAGGGTACTGTGGGGTAAACCCGGACACGGGGGAAATCCGGACACCTAGTACATCTCAGCAACAGGCAGACAGCGACCATTTTAAAGGGTACTGTGGGGTAAACCCGGACACGGGGGAAATCCGGACACCTAGTACATCTCAGCAACAGGCAGACAGCGACCATTTTAAAGGGTACTGTGGGGTAAACCCGGACACGGGGGAAATCCGGACACCTAGTACATCTCAGCAACAGGCAGACAGCGACCATTTTAAAGGGTACTGTGGGGTAAACCCGGACACGGGGGGTAAACAAGGACACCTATTAAACATATCTCAGCAACCATACGACCGATTGAGACAAGTATTCTACCAATCGATTCCTTGACAACTCTCCTCTTTCAAATGAGCCACCATGTTCATCATTTGCTGAAGCGGCAAGTTCAGAAAAGCTTAGGTGTCCGGGTTTATCCCACATTATCCTACATACCGCACTTTGTCCATTCAACACAGTCACCCTACAACGAAAAAAAAATAAATGGCCGCGAAAAAATTCATCGCCATCCATCCCATCCCTCGCCTACTTTTCTCGACTGCGCAGCCTCCTTCTTCAGCCACTCGTATTCCTGCAGGAGCCACTGTCCCCTTCCGCCGTGCTCGAAGGGCAGATAGAAGAGATGCGTCAACAGCTCCAGGTCTTCCACCGTCAGGCCCCCAGCTCCAGGCATCTCAGGCCTTCCTTCTTCTTCCTCTCCCAAGCCTTCGTCTTCCAGCTGCCTATCTTTCTCAGGCCCGCCCTCGTCTTCCAGCCTATCTTTCTCAGGCCCATCCCATCCTTCCTCCATCGCCTCTTCTTCACCGTTCGTTGAGCGGGAGGCGGTAGGATTAAGAAGCGAGGACAGATCTTCGCAGCTCTTCGCATCCATCATACTCTCAGCAGGTGGAGCGCCAGTGGTCAAGTCCATGTCCAGTCTCGACCGTTTTTCTCCCTCCCCCTTCTCACCCTCCGCCTTCTTCGTTAAGGGGACGCAAGGCAGTGAAGGCGACGGCATCTGCATGTGAGCGCAACTGGGTCGCAACCCCTCTTCATCTGCAATGACAAGCAAAGCCAGCATTCGCATTCGAGCAATGAGAGTAAGAGCGTTGTACCACAAGAGTTCACAGTAGGAGTCCACAATTTCAACCAAATTCAATATTTTTCACTCACCTGTTGCAGCGAGGTTGAGGGACGGCGGGGCTATCTGCTGCGTCTCCATGGGTTCTGCAGTGTACTGGTCAGTGAGGGAGTTGAGCGCATGCATGGCTGGAGTCATCAGCGGATCGATGGAGTCAGCTCGAGCCGTCGGCTCCTCCACCAAAGGCGGAGGCAACAGGGGATTCAGCACTATCTGCAGCACACAACAGAACACCATACACCATCTTTTCCCGGTCTGGCACCTGGTCGTGTGCCTAAAGTCCAACTAATTGTGACCGAGGGTAGAGCGGGTTCGATTCCCGTTTGGTCTAAATTCTCTGTTTCGGGGCCCGGCTATTGTCATACGGAACGCGGCATGTCACACCAGTCGATGAAACTTGAGACTGTTCCCTCTGCCGAAGTAAACCTACTATGGACGAGTTGCGGTAACGCGATTGGGTTGGTCGATGGCGCGACCCCGCGGTATTTAGTCAAGGTTTGTATCGGTGCCTGCGGGGTCGTCGACCTTGTTCAATCATCTGGGAGCGGAAAAGGGAGCGAGTGAAAAGAAGAATTGACAACAAATGACGTCGACGATTCAGACACCGATTCAAACTTTCCCTAAATACCGCGGGGTCGCCTATCGACCAACCCAATCGCGTTACCGCAACTCGTCCGTACATCCATCCATACCTCAGCGACTTCTGGCGGAGTGTAGAGAGGCAGCTGCGGTTGCGTTGGAGCAGAGAGAAGAGGGGGAGGAGGAGGAGGGGAAGTGGAGGCGGAGTAGAGTGCTGGTGGTGGTTGTGGTTGTTGTGGGGCGGGCGAGGGGCGCGGGGCGCCGGAGGAGGCCGAGTACACCGTCGTCGTGCCTCCGTTACCCTGCGAACTGGCACTGGACGTGGTGGCCGTCGTACTGCAACACACACATACACAACCGGAGAGCTTTTCTACACGCGAACAGATTCATGCCGCGTTCACACCAGACGTGCGTAAATCCGTACGTAACGTCCGTAAACGTCCGACGTATCTAGGAGTTATGGCACAGTATATCTCATCTCCGCAACCAAACGACGCCGATTGAGACAAGTATTCTACCAACCGATTCCTTGAACTCTCCTCTTTCAAATGAGCTACCATGTTCATCATTTGCTCAAGCGCCAAGTTCAGAAAAGCTTTGGTGCCCGGGTTTACCACATAGTACCCCACAGTACCGTACCTACGTACCTGCTGCAGGTGCTGACTCCGATATTGAGCGAGTCGGGCAGTTTGACCGGCGGCGGCTGAGACTGGGAGGCGCCGAACGCCCCGCGTGCCTCGGAGAACTCCGTCAACCACGCAGACAACGCCTCTTTCAGCGCCAGCAGAGGATCGTACTCCTCCTCCTCCTCCTCCTTAACACTGACCGCCTTGTCGCCTACACAACACCATACACATACTGTATGCAAGTTTGGTCAGAGAGAGTTCGCAATGGAATTCAAGTTCTGCAAAATAGGAGTAACCCGGATTTGAAAGTCTCAGTGGTCAACTGGTTGCGCAACCGACGTCAACCGCGAAGAAAAGAAAAGAAAAGGATTCATTCTTTATTCACTTCATTTCAGCATCACAAGAAAGAAATATTCCTTCTTTCTTTGCGGTTGGCGTCGGTTGCGCAACTCCCATAAGTTGGTTAGCGTCCGTTGCGCAACTCCTCCATATCGGTTGGCGTCGGTTGCGCAACCAGCTAAACCACACAGACTTTGAAATCCGTCATTCGTCAGCGCACGAACCTGTACTGCACTGTACATACATACATACATACATACATACATACATACATACATACATACATACATACATACATACATACATACATACATACATACATACAGGGTGTCCAAACTATATTGGCACAACTTTCAATTGACCATAACTCCCGTTTTAAGCGGCAGAGAAAGATGGGACATAGCTCATCTGAAAGCTCAATTCAAGAGCTATGATATCGTATGTCTGCTGTTTCGCAACGACTCACCGTTCGCGAGTTACAGCGATTCCCGCAAAACACCTCAAAAATGATTTTGGCCAAACTGGATTTTGGCGACTTTCTAGATTGCACAGCTAATTGATTGATAACTGGGCTAAAACATGTTAGTACGAATGTGAAAGAGGAAAATAATTGACCAGAAACATTTCCCAATGTACCTCACCATTGGAGATTGGATTTTTGCACCTAGAAGAGCTTTTTTGACCAAAATGATCAAAAGTAACCGAAAGAGTGGCATTGCAGTTTGACAGTTCAGCATGGGAGAGTGAAAATGGACAATAAAGCGCACAAATTCATCCAGAAGGTGAAATTCATCCAATATGAGGCAATAAAAGGGTATCAATGAACAACACTCATAATTATGACAGATTATCTCTGGCGGAAGCAAGAAAAATGCAGCCAAAAAGGGAAATTGATGTGCATTCAGTTTGGCCAAAATCATTTTTGAAGTGTTTTGCGGGAATCGCTCTAACTCGTGAACGGTGACTTGTAGCGAAACGGCAGACATACCACATTATAGCTCTTGAATTGAGCTTTCAGATGAGCTAGGTCCCATCTTTCTCTGCCGCTTAAAACGGGAGTTATGGTCAATTGAAAGTTGTGCAAATTTAGTTTGGACACCCTGTACATACATACATACATACATACCATACCATACATATATACATACATACATACACACATCACACATACACACACATACATACAAGTATGCACGTACATACACGTACCCTTTCGTCCTTCCTCCTTCTGCGCCGGTCGCTCCTTTCCTTTTCTCTCCCCCTCGTCCGCTCCTCCCTCCTTCCTCCTGCTGCCCCCTGCAGGTGCAGGTGCAGAGCGACTGGCGCGACTCCAGGCGGCCAGCGTGTGGGTGGCGACGAAGTTGGCCTCGCACTCGCAGTTGGGATTCGTGAGGACGCCGGCCGTCTCCGCCTTCATCCCCGCCGGCCGTCCCACGTACGGACCCAGGAACACGCGACGACTACAGCACAACACAGTACTAGAGGGTAGCCACGGGGAAAAGTCGGCAAAGGGTGGGGGGGGGGGGGGGGGGGGGGGAATCGGAGAGCTTATTGACCAATTGTGCTAAGATTTTGGGTGGTCGCGAGGTGGCCCCGCGGTATTTGGTAAAAGCAGGAATGTATACTATTATTGGTGGTAACAGTATACATAACAGTATAATAATAATAAAATAATAATAATAATAATAATAATAATAATAATAATAATAATAATAATAATAATAATAATAATAATAATAATAATAATAATAATAATAATAATAATAATAATAATAATAACAATAATAATAATAATAATAATATACATTCCTGGTAAAAGGTTAGAGATCAGTACCGACGGACGGGGACGTGGTTCAGTTACATGGGAGCAGAAAAAGAGCGAGCTAGCAGAAGAAATGACAACAAGCGTCAGTACCCATCTAAACTTACACTAAATACCGCGGGGCCACCTCCGACCACCCAAAAACGTCTTAGCGCAACTTGTCAATATACACGTGGTGAATAAGTACTACAAGTAAACTCGCGTGGTCAGGTTCAGCTTCGAGTTTCCTGGTTGCTTACCTGTCGTAATCGTTGGCGTGTAGATTGTCCCAGATTGTGGGCCGACGACGCAAAACGCGACGCACGCGGCGTACGTGACTCACGCTGATCAGTCGTGAGATTACGCGCGGACCTACAAATCCGCATCAAACATACCTACTATTTCGTATTTAGTTTTTGTCACACAAGCAACAACTTTGATCAAAATCTACCGTGATGAAAGACGGCATCTGCTTACTCACCCGTCCACAAGACGTGAATGTCCGGGTGTAGACGCCTGCCCACCAGATTCAAGTACAGAGAATTCTCCAGCGAAGGCACAGCGCGAGACTCGCAATACTCTGGCACAATGAAACACATATATTGCACGTACCTGTGCGTGCATGTTCACATAGCAAAAACATTCGTTGTGCAAAAACATGGTCTCGTCTCTCAAACACATAAGGTCCCACGTTGGGAGTTGTGGGGTAACTTGGTCGTTTTGTTGGAGGAGTACAAACCATGACGAAAGAATGTCGCCCCATGGCCGGGCTTACTACCCACTGTACCCCATATCCCCAATGTACGCATGCTATCCTCTTCAATAAACCGCTCACACCCTTCTTCTACCCTTTCTACAATCAATCGCTACGTTACCATCGCTCACCTTCTTTATGCTCTCATTGAAACATTAGTTCAATTTCCAAAAACAACCATCCGAAAACTTGAGAAGAAATGAATAAAAAGTAACAATGCTCAGTGTGCGTGCCTTGCATACCTGTGGGGCAGAAGAAGAAGAGTGGATGCTGGAGATGCGCGTGTACGGCGTTGGTGACGCTGACGTGCGCCTCGGCCAAACCGCCGAACGCCGCCTTGTCAGCCTCGCGCAGACTCGACTCGATGTCGTCGAAGAGCAGCGCGAACGCGCCGCAACCCATGCCGCGCACCTGTGAACACGTATCGACAACAGGATTATGATGATGACCAGTCGAAACACCAGAGTCACGAGTTAACCCAGAGTACTCACCGCAACGCAACACAGTAATCGCGAACAAATTCATCGTCTCTGGATGAACTCGTGACTTTGACGTTTCGGGCTTAGTCCATGACCCAGGACAACCAATAGGTAAGATGGCGGGGCGGGCCACCCCGTTCTTCACAGCAATTGATGAACCAAACGGCTCAGTTGACAGAGGAGAGGTCAAGGAATCGATTGATATCATATTTCACTCAATCGGTCCATTGTTTGGTTGAGGTATATGACGCCTTGTAACTTTGGTGGCCGGATTTTCCCATGACCGGGTCTACCCCATAGTACCCCATCTACCTGCTGCAGTTTATTCTTGGCCAGTTCCAGTTCTTTCTCATCGGAATACGTCATGTCGATTCCCGGTGAAAGAGCGTAGACGAAATTAACGCCGCACGACTCAGCACAGCGAATCAAACACTCCAAATGCTCTGCAAGAGACAAGAGAAAATGGCTCAGCATAGCCCAAGTGAGATGTTACACGAACCCCTGCAGCCATAGCGCGTAGCATAAATACACGGACAACATCATGTGCAGATTCTGCGTATTATTGTCCGTGAATTTGCGCAAGGCAATTAGTTGAAACAGATTAGGTTACGGTGGGGTAAACCCGGATACGGGGAAACCCAGACACCTAAGCTTTCTGAACGTGCCGTTTTCAGCAAATGATGAACATGGTAGCTCATTTGAAAGAGGAGAGGTCACAGAATCGATTGGTAGAATACTTGTCTCAATCGGTCTTAAGGTTGCTGAGATATATTAGGTGTCCGTATTTACCCCACGGTACCCTACCTACCTGCTTCCTCAGGAGTGTAGAGCTCTCTCCAGTAGGCGCGATGTTTCAGATCATCTTTGGGAGCGTACACGTAAGTGTTCAGCGCCATCCTTTCCATTCGCCCGAACAGAGCGCGACGCTGTTCACCTGTCCACGGTCGGCCGTAGAATCCTGCAACGCGATGAAAAGTGGCCTGATTGTCAGCGGCCTGAGTGAAGGTGCTTGCCAATGCATGTACCAAGCATACATACAGTATGGAGCACCACTGGCTCATGCATGCCTCGTTCAGAACGGACGCTGAACGCCAACTTTTGTGCGCTGTGAACGAGGCATCAACCCAGGCTTTAGCAGTAGGTGAGCAACTTTTATCCTACGTTACGTGTATGCTGTTTACAGGATGTGGCCGAATGCTAACCAACCCTAACCCCTCCTTCGAACGAAAGGCAGGCATACGCGGTCCGGCATGTTCCGTAACAACGCTAGTCGTGGATACACTGCATATGCGTACCTGCACGTAGGAATCGACGGTGGTCTCATCAACATCATGATGTTCAGGCACAATTTGTGTTCCATTAAACCTCGTCCCGAAACGAACCGCAACGCGAGCGTCGTCGTCGTCGTTTTTACTACGCACCGTAATACTCGGTACGTCTTCGTTTGCTTCGGAACCAAGTTTAATCGAACATAAATCGTGCCTGAGCATCATGATCGATGGGACCACCGACGATGTGCACATATAAATTATACCTTCAACAACGCCACAAATAAATTCGCCGTTTCTTTCCGAAGAATCTCTTGCGGTTGGAGACAAAGAAGATGCAGAAGATGAGGACGAGAAAGACACCTCCTCCTCCTCCTCCTCTGCGGGTTCTAAACATTCTTCCGATCCCATTCTTGGGGAAGTATCTCCTCCTGCTTTCTCCAAAACAACAGACGATGAATTCTGAACCGATGATACTTCCTCTCCTGTTGCAGCTGATGTTGCAAGGGAGCAGGAGGAGACGTCCGGGTGTTCAGTCATGATTGAAATCCCTTTCCTTTTCTTGCACTTTTGAGGCTTTGCCAAAGATCTGATCTATTTTAGCGAGAAGAACGTGAAATCTTTTTTCGTTTGTTTCATGGACAGCTAAATTAACAAATCCTTCAATATGGACCCGTCATTTTGCGCATAACATCAAACGGCCAGACCAGGTGCGGCTTAGATTCCATTCTTCAACACGTGAAGCATAGGACGAAAATCGAAAAGTTCTAAAAATCTCAAAAATTTTACACCAAGGGTTGGGTTTTTTGCAGGTCTGCTGAGGAAGGAGGGGTTGTACTTTTTTGCCAAGTGAATTTTCTTCGGATTTATTGCTAATTAGCAGCCAGAATTGACATACAATCACTGCATTTGTTGCTTTCACTAGTAGAGTACAGCAATCAAAAGCATCAGAAGAGGGGCAAGTGTTTCAAACTTTTCCCGTGTTTACTTGTGGGCTCCCAAATGAAAAAATTGCAAGAAAGATGTCATGAAACCTTCTTCCACATACACAATTGCAGGAATAGTAGAACAGCCATATGTAGGGTTGTGTATACATACATATGTACACAAACCTCTATCTTTTTTGCTTTCACCTACTGATTTTTATAAAAATGTTGTCATCAATTGATCTGCTATTTTTACTTTGCCTACTCGATCGTCCGTCTTTTTACTTGATCGCCAATCCTTTCTGGCCTGTACTCAGTATCAGTGCTTTCTATCCAGTGTTT
>JASAMW010003212.1:0-17098 GCA_030247985.1 Epsilonema sp. ZAB3_2
CACATCTTTGTCACACCAAAAAAAACCAATCTAACAAATACATATAAAATATACCTATACAAAGGAAAAAATTCTATACCTAATAAAAAATATACCTATACAAGGAAAAAATTCTCTACCTAATAAAAAATTATATAACTTTTTAAAATAAAGCTTGTTTCATTACGAGACTAATTTTGTTTTGGACTATGTACAGGAGGCCCCTAAATCGGCACTACCAGTTCGAAAAACCCTCGTTTTTGACCGCCGGAGAAAGAAGGTGTTTGAGCAGTTTCCACTGGGCCTATGAAGCTAAAATTTTGTACACATCTAAGTTGAAGCCTTGGCTACTAAAAACAAAAAACCGCGTGAAAATCTAACGTGTGGTTCCAGAGTTACATGCACAGAAAAGTGTTCGGTTTATTATGAGACACCCTGTACAACTATCGGAACGAATCGGCCGGTCAAGAGTCAAAACAATCCTATTGGCTCGGCTCGACACTTACAATGTGAAAAAAATTATTATACAGGGTGTTTTATAATATACTCGCCGGATGTTTGTGCTTATATCTCCCCACCGGAGTGTCACATTCGAATGCGTTTTTTTGCGTTGAATAGCCAAGGCTTCAACGTTGATGCAGCCAAAATTTCAGCTTTCTAGGCCGACAGGAAGCGGATCAAACAGCTCGATTTGCAAAGCGTCAATTTTCACACATTTTTGCAGGCGGCCAGGTACAGATCGGCTCCGGTTTTTCTTTCCCCAGTTTACCTAACCCAGTTCTCTCCTTAGTTTTCCTTCCGCAGTATTCCCCCTCCCCAGTTTTTATCTGGAGCACAAGTTTCGGTAGAGTTTTCCATCTCCATGCCACTTCTCTTGCAGATTCGAATTTAGCAAACAGTGTTACAGCCAAAATTCGGTCATCCAAGCTTTTCCTTGGGACGCTGATGCAATGGTGATCAAACTGAAGTCTATCTTCGACAAGACTGCTCAAAAATCCATAAAAGTTAGCGTGGAATGGTGAACAGACTTGAAAGAGCGAGAAAAAAGCGAAAATGCAAATCCGTTGCCCCGCCTCAGTGCCCTGCCTCCGTTTTGCGCCAAAAAAGGCGCCGCAACTTTGACCGCTTACAGCGCCATGACAATGCAACCTAGGAAGCTAAAATTTTGGCTGCATCAACGTTGAAGCCTTGGCTATTCAACGCAAAAAATCGCATTCGAATGTGTCACTCCGGTGGGGAGATATAAGCACAAACATCCGGCGAGTATATTATGAAACACCCTGTACTGTTTGCAGTTTGTGATACTTTTGTAGAACTTTTCATCGGCGCAAACAGATAGTTCCGTGTACTTCTTTGCTGTCTATCGTTATGATTGACATAGAAGTACATGATAATGATAAGAACGGGTAAAAAAAAGAAAAAGGAGTGGCACGGACTTCTAGAGAGCTTAGGCGGATATAGGACTCCACGAATTTATTTTTTTTGTGTGGGCAACGAGGGTGAGATTCCGAATGGAACGGCTATCTTTCAACACGTGGGAGTTCAAGCTGGGAATCTTCTGAGTGAGATATCTCGACACATGCTCCACAGAAAAAGATGCGGTTTTTTGGAGAAGAAAGGAAAACGGTTTCCGCATCATACTCTTCACTGATAATTGATCTTGACAAATGTTTCTTATATGTTTCTTAGCTCAGGATCGATCAAACGCGAAATGATGAAGGTCAAAAAGCTGTCCAGTGGATCATCCAAGTTGTGATTTGCACTATATTCTTCTTATCAATATAATTGCTTGGATACTAGGTGATTTGTGATGTGTGAAATTGGTCTTGTTACATGCTGTTATCCTTCATTCGCATACACAGTGAGTGCACTGCATGGTAGCAGTGAGTGCGCTATGTAGGATGTGAGATAATAGGCATCCCTTCAGGTAAGTATACAGCTTAGACTTTATGTAAAAGCTGGATAGAATGGAAGGCGATATTTTTCTTTATGACAACGTACATAACAAAGCTCATTCAAAGCCAATTTTGTGCTGTTGTGTTCAGGAATGTAAAAGCTGTCCTATGTTCCACACGTTATGTATGTGCATAGACTCCCACGTGATGCCCAGTATCAAAATAGAGTGCTATGTATTGGTGCATACCGGCTGCATGGCATTTTACCCGGTAAACCGGTAATTTTACCTTTTTCAGAAATCCTTACCCGGTAAAACCGGTAAGTCAGAAATTTTTACCCGGTAAATCCGGTAAAATGTGTGGCCTAATTTCAGGCGAATTTATTGGTGGTCGTAACAGTTTTTGCAAAGTTTTGCTGGGGCACAACGATACTTTCAATTCCATCGAATTACTTTACGTAGTACGTACGTACCGCACAGCATGCGTAAGCATAGGTATGTACTAGGTGCATACGTACTAAACAAACATGAACCAAAAAATAATTCCATCTATCTGTACGTACAGCCTGCTTCCCAATAATTTTTGTTCATTTGATTGGAGAAGTTTTTGGGCTCAATGGCCAAGGGAACCTGCGTGCCAATTGCGGATGTCGAGGGTATGAAACCTGTAGGATATCCTAATTCCTAATGATATTTTAGTTTAGATGTTCATGTGCTTGGGTTTGTAAAAAGTCACCAACAAGCACCCAAAGAAAAGGTGTGAAATTTCACAAAAAGTATGTCAAGAACTTAGTACTGCTGCATAAAAACTTGCTTGAAATAGCTCGATCATACATACAGCCATCAATTTTTACCTGGTACTCGCAGTGCAAGGTGGTAGGCAGTAGAGATGCCGCGATATATCGATATCGATATCGAATTAGTCGATATATCGAAAATTTTTCTGGTATCGATATCGATATCGTATCGAATTTCTAATTTTTGAAAATATCGATATCGATCTCGATATCGGCCTTTTTTCTAAAAGCAATATCAATATCGATATCGTATCAAAATTGGGCAAAAGTAAAATATCGATATCGATCTCGATATCGACCATTTTTTGCAAAAAATATCGAAATTTCGATGCGCTTGCAGCGCCTTTTTTGGCCAAAAATTGCTCGTGCTACCTATGATTCAGTGAAAATTTTCTGCCACCCAAGTATATGTATGTAACCTGACAGGTTGTGGTGAGATGATGATGTTATATTGTAATGTTCCGTATATAGCCCCCTCATGTATAGCCCCAAATCGGTCACTAGTGCTTGCTCTTGTGTATAGCCCCCTATTTTGAACCACAAAAAGCAAGGGAAATCAAGCGTTTTTGCGCTAAAAACAGCGTTTTTGAGGTGATCCAGTGTTTTGAGGTGCTTTTTGTGGCCATCAGTCAGATGTCTTTGATTGCCTAACTTGAAAAGTTGATTGTGAATTAGCTGAAAAAGCTTCTTGATTACTCAAACCTTCCTTCATATACAGAGTGTCTCAAAATAAACGGTCCACCTTTCCGTGCATGTAACTCTGGAACCACATCTTCGATTTTCATGCGGTTTTTTTTCTATTTTGTAGCCAAGGCTTCAACGCAGATGTGTACAAAATTTCAACTATTTCGTCCACATACTTTGGAGATTGCGGCGGTTTGAATCTCGAAGCTCAAAATCGACGTTTTTCTTCAGTAATGGAGAAAAATCTCGGTCTTATTCTTTCAAGATGCCAGTTCAATGCGTTTGCTACCCTGGCACTGGGGCTAATGCATGAGATACACATTTTCTAGCATTTTGGAACATCTTTTTTCATTACGAGGCTAATTTTGTTTGGACCATGCACAGAAGACCGCCCCTAATCGGCACTATCAGTTTGAAAAACCCTCGTTTGTACCGCCGGGGAAAGAACGTGTTTGAGCAGCTTCCACTTAGCCTATGAAGCTCAAATTGTGGACACATCTGAGTTGAAGCCTTTGCTACAAAATACAAAAAACCGCATGAAAATTTAAGGTGTGGTTCCAGAGTTACATGCACTGGAAAATGGACGGTTTATTATGAGACACCGTGTAGTGTACAACAGGTTTATTGGTGCGCCTTGAAGAAATTTTGATCTACTTTTAACCATTTTCAAAATATCGATATCGATATCGATATCGAGTCGATATTCTGCCCAAAATATCGATATCGATATCGATATCGACCCTTTGAAAATTTTAGATATCGATATCGATATCGTATCGAATTTCCAATAGTTCGAAATATCGATATCGATCTCGATATCGGTCATTTTACAAAAGGTAGTATCGATATCGATATCGATATCGATTTTCTGACAGTTCTGATATCGCGGCATCTCTAGTAGGCGGTAAATTCCGGTACCGGCGGTAAAAATTTTTACCGGCTCCGGTAATACCGGCAAGGCCAGGTGGTAAAAGGTAAGCCGGTAAATTTTACCGGCTCAAAATTGTCCCGGTACCGGGTAAAATTTACCCGGTAAAGATACCTGCTGCACCAATAGTGCTATGTCCGTGTAACCTCTAGAAGTCTGTGGGAGTGGAGCTGGATTGGATCTGGATGATATATAGGGAGGAGGATCGTCGGGGTCGACATCAAGCAAAGTCATCAGAATCAATCGATCGTATCAAGGACAAACGGACGAATAATATGAAGGCGAAGTTTTTACCGTGATACAGAATGACGAAGCCCAAAGTCGCCTACTTGTACAATCCGGACGTTGGCAGTTTTCATTATGGTACAAGTTGTATGTATGTACATACACATACGTATGTACGTAGTACGTACTGTACTGTACGTACCCGAGGCCTCCGACCACATTGTAAATTTTAATAATTGTACAGTGTAGCATACATTGTGCGTTTTTGGCGTACTTAGGAACTGTTGAGCTGCGTTTCATGACTTTCTTTTGTTCTATAGGTCCTAGACATCCTATGAAACCGCAGCGCTTGGCGGTCACACACAGTCTTGTGATGAATTATGGCTTGGCGGAACATTTACAGGTACGCATGGTTATTTACGTTTATGACGCATTCACATCATAGACATGCTGTGCATGGCGTACGTTCGACGTGTCTATTGCTCGGCATATGCAACGACATTGAGAGCAGTAGATAGATATAATGTACTGTGGGGTAAACCCGGCCACGTTTTTTTGAACTTGCTGTTTGGCAAGTAATGAATCATATAGCTCATTTGAAAGAGGAGGGTTCAAGGAATCGATTGATATAATATTTGTCTCAGTCTGTCTATTGATTGCTGAGATATGGAGCCCTGAAACTTAGGTGGCCGAATTTTCCCATCATGGCCGGGATTACCCCATAGTACCCTATACTACGCCGGTCGCTTGTGCTTACGCCGAGCGAGTTTCCCTCCAATGTGAATGAGGAGTCTTTGTGCGTTCTGTTCTTGATGTGATTTGATTATTTGTGTGCGTTCAGATGTATACGTCCAGCGCAGCTTTACCGACGGATCTGGCCAGATTTCATGCGGAGGATTACATTGAATTTCTGTCGCGGATCAATCCCAACAACGCCCAAGATTGCTGTCATTTGTTCAATCAGTTCAATATCGGAGAAGACTGGTACCGTATTTTTGGGTGTATAGCCCCGGGGCTATACAAAAATCGAGAGGTCTGATGGGGGTTACACACTGGGGGGGGGGGGGGGGGGGGGGGATATACATGGGACAAAATTTATGTTTTCGAGAGGTGTGTAGAGGCACGTTTTTGAGGTCAAAAGTACGTGTTTTAGGACATAATCGCGGTCAAAACAGGGTTATTCTAGTAGAAGACATGCTCAGCTAAGCTAATAGGCATGGTAACATGGTGTAGGAGTAGCCATAGCTAGCTTGTGACCAGCTTACATAAGTAGGTTAGGTACCTTCCTGTACATGGGGGGTTATACACCAGGGGGGATATACATAGGACAAAATTTGTTTTGCCAATGGGGGTTATACACTGGGGGGGGGGGATATACTCAGGGGGATATACACCCAAAAATACGGTAATTATTTGGCAGAACAGATATCCTATACACACCTCGATCATTACCTGCCAAATTTTTTTTTACTTGTTGCAGCCCAGTATTCGATGGTCTTTTTGAGTTCTGTTCTCTCTACACTGGCGCCTCACTAGAAGGAGCTACAAGACTCAATCACGAGGTAAGTAAGAGCAGTTCCATGTACCAAGAATGAATAACTTTGTTGACTTTGGTGTTTTGCTGGCATTGTCTATCTCATCTGCAACGTGACGTACATACCGTACGTACCTGCATGTCTTTTTTCTCTATTGTAGTTGTGTGATGTCGCTTTGAACTGGTCCGGTGGTTTGCATCATGCGAAAAAGTTCGAAGCATCTGGATTCTGCTACGTCAACGATATCGTGGTGGCGATTCTCGAATTGCTCAAGTAGCCCTGTGAACTTGAAACCTCAAACTGATGGGGTGACTGCTGGATGTAGTACAACTGTGCATGTGTGTTTATGTGTACGCAGGTACCATCCCCGCGTGCTATATGTGGACGTAGACATTCACCACGGCGACGGAGTGCAAGACGCTTTCTACCTCACGGACCGAGTCATGACTGTCTCTTTCCACAAGTTCGGAAATTATTTCTTTCCAGGAACAGGTAAAGTGTGCACCCAAATCACATGCATAATAATGCGTGGTTGGTCAGATACCTATGTACGTACGTAGAACAAACGTATTGCCCTGTACATCTCGGTATTTATTGATTTTTTTCAGGCGATATGTACGAAATTGGGAAGGAGCACGGTAAATTTTACTCAGTCAACGTTCCTCTGAAGGAAGGAATCGATGACTACAGTATGCTTTTGAACCCTTTGCTTTCTTGCAAGCAATTACCACGCAATTTACGGACAGTGTTTTTACTTGTATCCGCTTTTCCTTTAGGCTATCATTCAGTGTTCAAGCCTATTATGAAGAGTATTGTTGATTTCTACCAACCTACCTGCGCTGTACTGCAGTGCGGAGCAGATTCCTTAGGCCTGGATCGTCTGGGATGTTTTAACCTCAGCTTTAAAGGACACGGGTAAGCCGTCTACAGTCGCTTTATGCAAAATGCTCTTGTATATGAGTTTGAGACACCGCAACCTACTATGGCAGCTGGTGGAATACTTAGGACAGGAGAATTGATTCTGTTTTGCCTTGGTGTATGCATGCGTAGTATTGAATTTGTGTTGCAGGGAGTGTGTGAAGTTTATGAAAGGTCTGGGTCTGCCTCTGCTTGTGTTGGGTGGTGGAGGCTATACAGTGAGAAACGTGGCTCGCTGTTGGGCCTACGAAACTTCGCTGTTGCTTGACCAAGAGATCTCAAATGAAATTCCCGAGAACACAGGTGAGTAGTGTAGTGGTGTTTACAGGGAAAGTGTGGCGTGAGTAACTACTGTGTAATGGAGATGCTAAAATGGAATATGGGTATGCGTCTATTCTATACTCTGGCCCATCGCTATGGAACTCAGGTTGTATTGCGAAGTTTACATGTACTGCAGAATAGGAGTATGAAACATGGACATCAATCCGCACTTATCTTTATACAACACGCAAAACTTTGTACTTTACACAAAACGACTTGAGTTATGGCCCGTTCACATCGGAAGGAGTTACGCCCGGCGCGCCCTGGCGTTAACCCGATGTGACCATGGTTCTCCATGCTTTTGCATTGTGCCGAGCCATGGACATGCTGAGAACGTACGCCCTGCGCGCGCCTGGCGTACGTCTTAGTTGTGAATGGGCCATTGGTGGCCCGCTTCAGACGTGCTCCGAGTTTGCTCCGAACGAGTTCGCTCCGAGTTTGGAAAGACTTTGATTTTATCCGAAACGAACGTCAATGGCTCACACGACTTCGAATTCTAAACTCGGTTGTTCACACGGACGTTCCGAAAAACGGAGCGAGTTCGGAGCGAACTTGGTGATTTTGCATGTTGAAGCATAGTCAGGGCTCCGAATTCGGAGCGAATTCAGAGTTCACGTCTGTAGCGCCCCATTGGCCAGACTATAATCATTGCGCTCTGTTTGCAGAGTATCTACCGTATTTTGCCCCGGATTTCACTCTCTGTCCAGAGCTTCCCAGGCGGCAGGAGAACCAAAACTCGAGAGAAGTATGAACGTAAATACACGTGTTTCGTCTTGTTTGCGGTACCGGAAGTAATATGTCACAAATCAAACATTTCAAACCCGTATATCGACATTTCGTGTGATACGGCGATATTGTTGGGACCAGTATAGTAGTGCGGGACAATTCGGGCCGCCCCATTCCACCTCTCGTTTGAGAAGGCGCAAAACCAGTGAAAGTAAGAATCGAAATGATTCTGCTGCTTTCTTCTGTCGAAAGGTTGCACAGTCTGTCGTCTACCTCTGCTATACGACAGGTGGAGGCCCAAATTTGTCTTCTCCAAATTACGTCGATAAGGGTGTGCCTCTCTGGGCCAAGGTGTCGCTTCTTTCGCTGTTTTGCAGTACTTGGATGCTGTGAAGTTGGCTGTCTATGACAATCTGAAGCATTTGAAGAGCGCTCCGTCCGTGCAGATGCAAGACGTGCCGCCGGATATGCTGTCGCCTCAGGCGCTGGCGCCGCAGGAGGCCCCACCCGACGCCAAAGTGAGCGACAGAGAGCCCTCCGGCCCCTGGCACCCCGGCGAATTCTACTCGGGACACGGAGACCACGACCGCACTCCCCTCGGCCTTCTCTGACATCTCATGCATGAACAGAGTCAGTGGAGGAATGTGGTGGTAGGAACTACTGATGAACCATTGAAGATTGCCTATAGATATGCATGCTAATATACGTTATCACTGAGAGATAGCAGGGTAATATGCTTGCGTATGTACATGTACATGTATGTATGTTCACTATGTTCATACGTACAGTATCTCGTGACCGTTGGTTATATTCTCGTTCGCTAATCTTTGAAAGCTATGGTACTATATTTATGGTATTTATTTACCTACCTATGTGAGAATACAGGCTCATCTTTTTCATGTACGTACTTCTGTATGTTCGCAGCTGTGAGATGTATGAGGCGCATAAATATGCGTACATACGCACTGTATAGTGTACGCTGTATATGTTCGGGGTGGGTTTGGCAGTGTTATGTAATGCATTGACGTGACGGCATGATGCAGCGTAACAACCGGAAGCCGAAAAAGGAAATTGTTCTCCTTTCGCCACTTCCACATATCGGCTCGCTGTCTTCCGATCATTCGTCCGCTTGTTTTGTCTCGCATCCAGTCGTTTTTCTCTTCCAAGTTCTTTCGCAACCCGTGGCCGATCGCTTCTTCCACTGTCTCGCTCCAGTTTCTTTCTCGGGCCAATCACATCTTGCGCTTTCCAGAATGGCGGAAGAAGAGAAGCAGTTCGTCACCGCCCCCGGCGGTTCAGACACCGGCGGAACCTCTCCATCGAATACATCGTCAATATCCGCTACCGAACACTCGTACTCCTCGGAATATGTGATGGGCAGGAAAGGCGATGAGGGAGAGAGGTATGCACGACGAAGCGGAAACGCAAGGGATGAAGGTCCGCGGCACAGCAAGAGCAGTTCTAGCGAGGATCGTCGACGGAAGACGACTGCGGCTGCCTCTCCTGCCGCCGCCGCCGTTCCCACGGCAGATGAGATCATGGACCCGACTCCTCGTCCTCCGCCGGTCAAGGAATCCGAATACGTTTACGAAGCGGACATGGAACCGGAAAGGGAGGAAGGAGACGAAGAACTGGAGCAGGAGGAAGAAGCGGTGGTTCAAATTGAGGACGAGCCAGAATCCGGTGAGCTTCGGGATGTTACCACGGAAGAAGAGCAGGTGAGAGAAGGCGGAACGGTGTCGGACAGCAGCGGAGTGGCGCAGAGGGTAACGGTGACGCCCAGTAGCAAGGCGGAGGAGAGGGACGAGAACGAGAACACGCAGCGATCCATGTCGAAGCAGGCCGGGTTGGAGGAATCGAAGAAGTACGAATACTTAGTGCCGCCCAAAGAAGAGCTGCAGGTGGACACGCAGAGAACGCAACGGAGCGAGAAGGAGATGGTGACGGTGACAGTGAGCGGTGCGCAGCCGATGTCGCAGGGATCGAATGCACGAAGCGAGAGACCGGAGCCGGAGGAATGGGCGCCAGATGCGCCGGTCACATCCACCGCCGTTCACTGGGCCTCCCGCGCAGAATACTCCATCGATATGGGTAGGAAATACTAAACGGAAATGTACCAGTACAGTATGTATGTAGGTACGGTTTCTTAGAGAGCGATAGCTCCCAATATCCATTATTTTCCTAACCGTCTGTCACGGTCTTTTCTGTTCCAGAGGAAGATCGGGCCAAAGACCAGAAGGAGCGCAAGAAACTGCGATGCAGCCACGTCTGCATTGTTGCTCTGCAGTGTGTGACTTTCATCCTTGCAACAGCCTCCATGACTGTCCTTCTCTACTTCTTCATCAAGTACGACCAACAGGAAGAGCCAGCCCTGGTCACCGCCACTCCTTCGCCATTCCAACTTTCAGACGCTCCCTTTCGCCGATACTTGCCCCCCTTCGCCTCCTTCGACTTTCCTCCCTCCCCCTTCCGCAAAGAGCCAAACGCAGCAGTGCGGTTCGGTTAGGTGCAGCGGCGGGAAATCAATGGCCTGGACTCCTTGAACTGAGAACATAACTGCGAAGACTGCATCTTTTGTAACGCCTTTTCGTTTCTTGTGATACTAGATTATTGTACCCATACAACCCATACTTAATTAAACTATTTTTTATTTGTTTGTTGGTTACGGTGGTTGATAACGTTTATGTATTATTGTGTGCATAGGAGGTTAGCCTGCTTCAAATGAAACCTATCGCCTCAAACATAGATAAGCACCTGGTGATGTACAACTGCGGTATTTCTTTTTTTACGGTACGGTACCTTTCTCTTCTGCAAATAATTCTTTGGATACTGTTGGTTTTTTCAGTTGCGTAATATAAATAACACGGGACAATAGTTCCGGAATTGGCGATGGTGACAGCTGACAGACCCTCCGAGTTCGCGTTTTGTTTTTCGTGATGAATGTGTTTTACAAGAGCGAAAGTGCAAAAGTTCAGTTTGATGAATTCAATTCGCAGTTCGCACTTCGTATGTCTGTCTTTTTCGGTTGCGCAGTATGGGGCAAACGGGTGGCCGCGTTGCAGTGTCCTCCCCATTGTGGTCTCCAATATAATTTCTTGTCTGCGACATGCGGTCACAAGTGAATACGGAAGACTCAATTTTTTATGTTTGTTTAGTTCAGTTTTACTTTTGCGTGGTAGAGCCAAGAACCGTACGTACGTAACCGAATGTACAGCAAAAACTGAGGACAGGACCAGTGGATGGAAGATGGTCAGTTCAAACACGTGAAGTGAATACTGAATATCACCAAGTTACGTACAGCAAACTGAGGAACACGAGGACAGGACCAGTGGATGGAACATGGTCAGTTCAAACACGTGAACGTGAAGTGAATACTACTGAATATCACCAACACCGACTCGATTTATTATGCAAGAATATACTTTCCGAATAAATAGGCCAGTTGAGGTGTGAGAACGTACGTAAGGTTCACGTTCACTCACAGTACATACATCCAAAGAAAAGGCCGCCAGAAATTGCAGACCAGCATTCGAAATAACAAATGCAACAAAAATTGGCTGGCAACAAATCGGCTACACATCCAATATTAGTATATTGTACAACTGCACAAAAAAGCTCAATAAATATAGTACTGTACAACTGCACAATAGTAATTGCGGAAAAAATATTGACGGAAGGCTCAGATCAAGCGCTTATGCGTCAGTTTGTCGAATCGTTTTTTGTTGCTGAACAATTTTCTTCCATGTTTCCTTCTGCTTTTGTACTCGCCGTCGTCGTAGAAAGCTCATCTTGAAATCTGTCATAACTTCGGTGCAGTATCTGAATAAAGGCAAAGCAGAAGCAGAGTACAAACAAGTTTACAAAATTACTACATTGGACTGTTTATGTGGTCACTGTTACCAAGCTCGTGCTTCTTTACTTTTACATGGGAATCGGCGCACCCGTAGCGAGCACCATGCGTCGACGAACCACGCCTGAAATTCTGCTGGAAAATGGCTGAAATAGGCGAAAAAGTTGCCATCCAGTCCGAGATGATAGCGCGCTTGCGGAAAGCGAGAGGTAAGTGCGTGGACACAGGCTGACACCGTTTTCCCCGGCCCCTTAGCGGATCCCGGAGAATTTAGACTTTCGCACATCGTAACTTTCACTAAGGTAACAGAAATTTATTTGAACCCACAAAACTCACGGCTACTGTTTTGCTAGTACTCGAGGGCTCTTTCTTTACTTCTTTCCTTGAAAGATTCTCCGTACATGGCTCTTGCAGTGTCACTGGCCTCCGTCCAGGCTTGCTCCACCATGCTGCTTATTCTGACACTATCAGTGAAGTTTGAGGTAAAGAAGCCGGGAGCTATCACGTGAACAGATAAGCCAAAATTGCGTAGTTCGTGCCTACAATTTAGAATTTTTATTGCCTCTTATTTTGGTCCGTTGTCGGCGCTGCTTTGTACCTGTTGATGCTTGCGTAAGCTTCCACGCCAAATTTGCTAACGCAGTAGGGGCCGAGAGATGGTGCAGCAAATGAGCCGAACATGCTGCTGACGATCACGAGACGACCTCGAGCTCCGAACATGAGCGGCTTGAAGATCTGGCAAGTTCGGATCGTTCCCAGAAGATTCACCTCCAGCGCATTTCGGTAAGCGTCTGCCGTCAACCAGTTGTCCAGTACGGGATAACCGAGTACACCCGCGTTGCATACCACGCCCCAGAGACCTGCAGCCAAATATTGTACATTTTGTGAACAAGTATGTATGTATGTACATACATACCTAGTGTTTCGCATGAGCCAGAATAGTACGACTTAATAGGAATCATTTCCCAGAAAAAAGGACGCTTATGTACTTTGCGTGGCACCCAACTCCTTGCGCACTTCCGCTGCAGCGTTCTGGCATGATTCTGCACTTCGCACATCCATCAGCACTGTTCGAAATGTTGCAGCGCTGTAACTGGATAGATTCGCGGCGTTCGTTTCGAGTGTGAGAGCTCCTTCGGGCGTCAAACATGCGGCGTACACGGGGACACCCAAGCCATGCAGCCGCAACGCCAGTTCGTGCCCCAATCCAGTGTCGCATCCGGTGATAAACACGGGTTTCTCATTCAGATCAGCTAATTTGAAGGAATTCAAGACGGCTTTGCAAAGACGCAAAATCAGAATGCACAGAGCAACGCAGGAAATTACAGTGATCAGAATTGGCATGATGATCCTTCACCTATGGCGAATGCTGAAACAGCATGAAGTACATTGTACGTTCAGCATGTGGCTTGTAAAATAAGGTTCCTGACGTGTGGGATGGAAATCGGACATCGGACATCATCACATCACCGAATAGAGGTGACAAACAAAGGGCAACAAGACAAAGTAGACGCGCGCAATAGGTGTTGAAAATTATGGAAGTAGTTCGGACGGACCGGACTGAATCCAGTTCGGTCGGAACTTTACTTACAAACGCGTGCACGCGCACTCGACGATATGAGAAGCGAGCGATTGCAGATGCATACATAGTTGCCGTGCGGGAAATTTGAGGGATTTGGAGGAATGAAAGAAATGTGTAATGACAGCGAAATGAAATGTCAAATTAGAAAGAAGGCAGGGAGTCAGCCAGCGGATCGGACTGGAGATCACTCGACGCGAGGTGGACTGGTTTGGCCGGCCGAACTTCGCTTTTGGTGCGACGGAGAGGAATAAATAAATTTCGTTTTTTCCGAAGATAAATTTTTCGTACAAGTGGAAACCTCCGCCCCCTAATTCGCTCTCGTCCTGCATTTTCCTCCATCCATATCGGGATCAGGACAAACAACACACCTCGTTACCTGCTGCGAATTTTGTTGGAAACATTTTCCAACAAAATGGCCTGTGTGTGCCCAATTTAGCCCCGATGCGTTTTGCAGGCGATGCTCGCCGTCACATAACGATGGATCGAGCGGACGCAGCCTGTCGCAAATGATTCCAAATGCAATCCATGTTGTTCCAGAGGCAGACAATGAGCGCGTAAAGTCCTCTCGATTTTCGATTCTTTTTGTTATTACATACAGTACACGCAGGTACATACATAAAACGCTCTCAGTTTTTCAACCATGGGACGAGAAAGGTTGCTTGTCAAGGACATCAAGATTCGTCGACATTTTACGATACTTACCCACTTCAGATTTCGATCCGCCTACATATTTCAATTAGATGGGCGCTCCCACAGTAAAACGGCACTTATGAGGGCTTGGTCGTCGCGATTTGGGTTCTCGCTGTGCGTGTGCCCCATTCAATATCACATTCGAAGAACGAAGAACGAAAAGACACCAAACGGTGTCGTCGACTCACACATACAAACACAGCTCCCGCCTGCCGAAAATAGGAATCTGAATCCGCTCCGTACAACAGATGCGAATAATATTCCTGCAGTCACTGCATTTGCAAGCTGTGGAACCCAGTCAGTCAGAGCTGCATACTAGTAGGTTTTGGAAAGAAAAACTTTGCGTGTCGTTCATTTAGCCCTTATTGGACCCCACCCATGCTTTCTTTGGCCGGTGTTGTGCTTTTGTTCGCAAACGAGTTGTTGGAGCTGAGCAATTTGAGGTAATTTTACTTCGGTCGATCACTGCTGTCGCTGTACAACGTAGGCTACACACCATGTTGATGTGCGTACTCGTACGGTACCCCATCGTGTAATGTACGCCACCGCCGCCGCCAGCTTATACTACGTTTAGTCGCCCGGCATTGGGACAATAACCCTCAGGTGATTATTCTCACCTCCACAAAAAATTCCCTTTCAAAATATAAAAATAATGTACTTGCCTCAATTTAGAGTGCCGTTGCCATGGTTGCCCCATGAGTATAGGCCTACTATAACTGTGAACTTAGCCTTCCTTCCCTGTTGTACGCACGCACGGCCATTGCTTGTCCGTAGTCGCGTAGCATAGGCATAGGGAATAGGGTAGGCAGGGCATGGCTACTTCACCATCAACTGTCCACCGTTCATAATATGAATTCCTACGTACGTCGTCACGCAACGACAAATGACAGATCACAAGGTCGGCAAAATACCGATTCACCACTTGACTTGCTCCTCCGTTTTATCTCGTTCGAAATGATTATTTCGATTCTAGTATTCTACGAGGCAAGAAAGACGATCTCACGTACTGCTATAGCACTTTGCAGCTAAATTTTACTAAGGAGTACATGCAATAGATTTTCTATTGTATAGTCAGTGCGACGATCAAGACCGTGTTTGACAATTTTGCCGCTCCCGTGGCATTTTAGTAAATCTGGCATTTCTATACAAGAATAGCAACCGGCTTTTCGGCCCTTTTTCAAACACTCTTGCTATTCTTGTATAGAAATGCCAGATTTACTAAGATTGCTACGGGAGCGCGAAAATTGTCAAGCACGGTCTTGATCGTCCCGGTGACTATATTTTTTGTTTTAATTTTCTTTTTTATTTCGTCGGTTTCAAATTTTGGTTTTTTATATCGATTTAGGCCAAGCTTGCAACGGCTTATTGGGCTTATTGGGCTTATCAAGCATTTCATTGTTTTGTTTTCTTTATTTTTAGGCATTCGGCATTCTCTTTTCCTTGAAAAGTTGACTGGAAGAAGCGTGGAGAAGATCGCCAATTGCTGCTTTGTTCAACTGTAGTACGTACACAAAAATACTACATACCTGAGCCTGAGTTATGGAACCGGAACCGCGTTTTCAATCTTCTCAGCAGGATTTTGCGTGCGTGACGCCGCCACCTCCATCACTTGATCAGCAGCAAGCCAACGCAGCCGCGCCGAATTTCCCATTTCCTTCCTCCTCCTCTTCGGTTTTTGGACCGAATCCGCCCAGTTTTGGCGCGTCTCTCTCCTCTCCTCAACATCAAAATCACTCTGGATTTGCTCAACAGAATTCCCCGTTTTTGACCACTGGAAGTTCTCAAGTGTTCATGGGTCAGTCGTCTCCTTTTTCTTCGCAGGATCCCAGTGCACACAACTCAGCGCAGAGCGCTAGAAGCACGCCGCCCCATTTGGTATCGGGTTCCACGCTCTTCGCGTCTCCCAAGCAGCAACCGCTTCCCTACTTTTCCACCGAGAAATCCGGCGTTACCCCGCCTCCCCCGGTGAAAGTAGATAATCGATCTCGAATCTTGCCCGCGGATGTTGGTAGCGAAGTACAGACAAATATGGAACCGCCAGGTGCTAGTTCTCGGCATACAAAGGAAGTTCAACCGGAACAGGAAGCAGGGGTACCGCCAGTGAAGCTGCGAATCAAGCGCGTTTCTCAAGCGAACGCCACCTACGAAGCGACAGAGGTTTCCGTACAGGGGGAAGTGGACAGGCCTCCTCAATCCACGCTTACTACAACTGCAGCGAAGACTCCACCCCCTACAAGCCGACGGAAGACCAGGGAGCGCTGCTGGAGGAAGAGGCAGGAAGAGCCTGCTTCTCCTGTGTCGGCCAAGAAGCCGCGAAGTGAGGCGACTGCTGCTCAACTGCAGGCGGAGGATCGGCTCGCTTCCTACTGGAGATGATGGCGGTACTGAGAGTCCGGTTGAAGGATACAGGTGAGTATAGTACACGTGTGCTTAGCACCCTTACGACACTTTATGGACAAGTAGACCAATATGCACTGTACGTTAGCACCCTTACGACACTATGGACAAGTAGACCAATATGCACTGTACGTTAGCACCCTTACGACACTATGGACAAGTAGACCAATATGCACTGTACGTACATCACATGTTGTGTACAAGACATGTTCTGCACTCTACATGCGTACTCTACGCTATAATTGTACCAATTGCACCGCTATAGTTACCCCACGGTATATCTGCCTCTGCGGAGGGACTGGCGAAGTATGTAACAGTACAGCCGAAGAACTGAAGGTGTGTTGTGTTGTTTTCTTTCCTGTTGAGGCCGTACAGTCCTTCGGGGATGCCGTCGGCCAACGCCAAGCCCACGCGGTTCCTAAATCACGTGAAGCGGCTGCAGAAGTTGCAGCAGTTGACGCAGAAGAGCGCCCAAGGAGATGTACTGTTCGGCCTGCAGCGATCGGAGCGCCCTCGGCGGCATGGCGGCTCACGTCTGTCTGCATTTCGGCGGACCCCTCTACGCCTGTCGT
>JASAMW010003215.1:0-19944 GCA_030247985.1 Epsilonema sp. ZAB3_2
CAATACTACCTGACATCGCATTTTAACTAAATCATATTCTCATCAATCTCTTTGCTTATTCTGCCTTTATGTCAGCGCCTTTTCTTCGCCAAGACGAGCGCAGGCAAGCTGCTCGCTGCTGTACTGTACCGTACATACGTATGTACATCGGCCCTATAAAAAATGTTCGTGTCTTCTAACATTATTGCATGCAACGGGTGGCGCCGCGGGCTCGCTCGTATTACTACAGTAGGAATCTGCACTAACTAACACCACACAAAAAATAACTCAGGATCTAGCCAACGTAGCGCAAAGCGGTTAAAAATCTCTCGATAAGTTTCAGCGGGATTGAAAATAAAAAAACCGCATGCGTCTACGTGCCCTCTGTGTCGAAAAATCGCCAATTTCCTTAAGTACTGAAAATATACTAAAAAGGTACACTTTTTTGATTATTCCACATAAATGAACAATGCCGCAAAAACTTTTCCATTAAAAGTAGCCTATCCTATGTAAAATTTGGTGTAGATTTCAAAAACAGTATCGGTGTTTTAAAAAATTTAACCCCTAGTATATTATTGTGCAAAATTTGTATATTTTTGAAAATGTTTTCGGTAGGGGTTAAATTTTTTGGATCAACGATACTATTATTGAAATCTACGCCAAATTTTACATAGGATAGGCTAGTTTTAATGAAATAAATTTTTGCGGCTTGTTCAGTTATGTTGAATAATCCAAAAAGTGTACATTTTTAGTACTTAAGGAAATTGGCGATTTCTCGACACAGAGGGCACGTAGACGCATGCGGTTTTTTTTATTTTCAATCCCGCTGAAACTTATCGAGAGATTTTTAATCGCTTTGCACTACGTTGGCTAGATCCTGAGTTATTTTTTGTGTGGTGTTAGTTAGTGCAGATTCGTACTGTAGGGAGCACGTAAGGTATAGATAGGCTGAGCAAGGTTGGCAGTGTACGTAAGTCAATAATCAGCCCGGCGTGCGACGCTTTAGTAGTTCTTGCTCTTTTCTTGGTCACTTCTTTGTCAGAGCCATTCACAATCGATGTAATTAATTACCATTCGTATCGTATCATTTTAGACTGTTCAGTTTTCAAATTCAGAGTCAGAGTCCGACAAAAAATTGGAAGACTTGATTGTTGTTGCAATTATTCTATCAGCCTTAACGTACATACCTACTTAGTCGTACGTACTTACAGTAGTCTCCTGGTCTTATGAACCACTGCGTGATCGGTGGAAAGGAACGTTGACAGAACTTTTAGTAGCAGCGTAGTAGCGAGAACAGACAAGGCCGGGCGGCGGTCAAACAAGATATCGATTTTCCTTCACTATGTACGTAACTGCCAACTCAGCTCAGCCTATCTGTACGTACGTAGGGCAGCATAATAGTACGAATAAAAGCATAATGTAGGAAGCCTGTATGATGCGTACGTACATACTATGTACGTAGCTAGTAGAAGTGCATGCATAAGTATGAACAACTCGCGAATATCATAATGTATTCTGCTTTCCGCAACATTACTGAATAAAAAAGTGCGCGCCAAGAAATCGGCTTTCAGGTGACCAGCTAGCTTTAATAGCATGCGCCTATTGGGCTGATTTGTTACACAGATGTAGGTAACGTATCTTCAGTGCTATGCACTCGGATCCTAAACACAGTGTGGTCTGAACAGATTACTTTTCACAAACTGAGTAATACAAAAAAACAATACCGCAGACCTATGACTTTGGATCACGTCATTACTGAATAGAAAAACGCGCGGTAAGGCAAAAGCTTTACAACACAACACCGTCGCATGAAAGATCTTGTACACAGCTAGATACTCTGGAATAGAGAATGCGGCTTTGGGTTGATTTGATACAATCCTTCATTGCATACTTAGAAAAGAGACCGACCGACCGACAGACAGACAGAAGTTCAAGTCGACTGTGATAAACTTTTTTCCTCACCGCTATCTTGAATGGGGACGGCGTCTGCGCGCGTCCCCAATAATCGAAAAAAGTGTACCTTTTTAGTACATTTTTAGTACTTAAGGAAATCGGAGATTTCTCGACACAGAGGGCACGTAGACGCATGCGGTTTTTTTATTTTCGAGGCGAGCTAAAGTTATCGAGAGATTTTTAACCGCTTTGCTCTACGGTCGCTAGAACCGGAGATAAATAATGCATGGGTCCCAGCAATTCTAGTTCTACTTTAAAGCGGACGTACAGTAAGGAGGAAGACTTCACCGCTCACCACGCCTCTAGCGGTTTAAAAGCGAAACACTATTCTTATTTTCCAGCAGTGTTGCACTAAGAAAGAAGGGAAGGGAGGCGGGAGGTGGGGCCTTCGTCAGAAGGCCTGCTCTAGGAGTACATGGCCTTGCGCAGTGCGTGCTCTAGGCGTTCATGTAGCGTCTTTGTCGCTTCGTCGCTTCTTTTTTTGCTTCCGCGCTTGTCGTCAGGTGGCGTGGTGAGCGGTGAAGTCTTACTTGTACTCTTAGTAGCTTTATGTATAGTCTGGCCAGTAGGAGTATGGCAGTGGGTGGGACTCAAGGCGCGTTGCGTAAAATAGATTCACAAATACGGATTTCTGTCCACGTTTCGTGTACTCCTATTTAGCAGGAGTACACGCAAAATACTCAGGACGACTTGAGTCCAACTGCCAACTCCTACTGGCCAGACTAACGCATGTAAGTGTTGGGGAATCCTGGTGCTAATGGGGGAGTTTGGGGCCATAGGGCCTGAGATGAATGACCTTGGGGGAGTGGGACCGATTTGCCATTCTTCGTGCAGGTGTAGTAGTAATAGAGGTATTACCTTCCGCGCCAATCCCGGTATCCCCGCGCGCAGCGCACGGTACCAAAAAATATTCCTCGATTGGTTCGTAAGGTAATACCTGTCATTATTTCCTATTTTATTTTCTCGCCTCCGTCGTCGACGCCATCCAAAAAACATCCATCACAAATATGCCACCGGTCAAACCGTCACCAATATTTCGGTTAAAATAAATGCAGTAGCGAATAAGCCGACAAATAAACACGCCCGTATTTTACCATATACGTACGTAATTACCCCACCGCCATAAACTGGCAATTGCCTATCTGTTTCAACGTGATTCTGGAATCTTCGTGCACGTCTAGCATACGCGCTATGATGTATTTAGCACTGTCACTCAAGACCAGGCTATCTCCTGAAACGTTCTTCCCGCTTTTCCCCTCTTTCCGTCGCCTCCTCTTCCCGGATATTCCCACACCAGCCGACCCTCCTTGGCGTCCGTTTGCGTTTCGAACGGCAGGTAGCTTCCTGTCAGCGTGCCGTATTACAATAGGATGCCCAACAACCACACGCTAATCGGCGCAGCATACACCCTTCCCAACCGGCCCATTTCCGGTGGTAGGAAAGACCTGAAGTTTTCAAAATCCGTTACTTACGATATGTACGAACAATACCCACCCACGTACGTATTTTTACGGACGTTTCCCTTATCAATACATTCGAGCTTTAGTACGTACGTTTGTATACGTACTGTACGCACGCACCTCTTATCGTAGGACGTAATATAATGTTTCTGTTCCCGTCTTGTCCTTCCGTTCTGTAGGCTGGGGCTGGAGCGAAGATTCTGATGTCCAAAGCTTTGTCGCCGAAGTAATTTTTAGCTTTGGAGATCAAGAGGTTGCTGCGTTTGCTTAGTATGTAATAAGTGGTCAATTGTTCTTCCTTTTTCGAACTTTTTTGCGAAACTTCTGGTTCTGGGATGACTTTTCGAAATTTGGAATGCAAAGCCAAATTTTTGCGCGACGAATTTCTCAGCCCGTTTGTTTTCCTGCACGGAATTTGCACTCAAGCGTTGCTGTGGCAACAACGCTCAATTCAACTCAATACGTACCTATATGGTAGAATACGGGTGTGCTTATTTGTCGGCTTATTCGTTACTGCAGGTTGGTGATGGTTTGACCGGTGGCATACCGTATTTACCTGTGCATAGCCCCCCCCCCCCCCCCCCTATGAATAGCCCCCCCCCCATGCATAGCCCCATATTGGCAAAACATAAAAAATGACCCATGCATAGCCCCCCCGATGCATAGCCCCATATGTACTGGACAGTACTGTACAGTACCTGAACGTACCTACATAAGCTGGTCATAAGGTACCCATAGCCACTCCCACACCAACCTAAGATACCTACCTATAAGCCCGCTTGGGGTGTATTGTACCAGAATAACCCTGTTTTGACCTCAATTTTGCCCTAAAACACGTTGTTTTTGAGTAATAATTTTGCCTGTTGGCACCTCACAAAAACATAAAAAATTTACCATGCATCCCCCCCCCCCCCCCCCCCCTATGCATAGCCCCCCCCCCCCCCTATGCATAGCCCCCCCCCCCCCTATGCATAGCCCCCCCCCCCCCCAATGCATAGCCCCAAATAGGACCTCTCAATTTTTGCATAGCCCCATGGGGCTATGCACAGGTAAATACGGTATTTGTGATAAATGTTTTTTGGATGGTGTCGACGACGGAGGCGAGAAAATAAAACAGGAAATAATGACAGGTAGGCCTTACCTTACGAGCGAGGAATATTTTTTGGCACCGTGCGGTGCGCGCGGGGATACCGGGATTGGCTCGGAAGGTAATACCTCTATACTACTGGTGTGTAGTACATACAGTACATATGTATGCGTGTAAGTGTGTTGTTGAATCCTGGTGCTATTCGAGTGGGGAATTTGGGGGCCTGCCGTAGGGGCCCGAGATGAATGACCTTGGGGGAGTGGGATTGATTTGCCATTTTTCATATCGTGACAGTTCCCGACGTAGCGAGGAAGGCGTCAGTACAGGAAAATTGCATTGCTCGCCCTTGTTTATGGAAAGGGCGAAACAGCATACTTACGAGTTGGCCCAACTACGGTTGGATTGCTCTATTGTTGCGGACAAATCAATCACCGGATTCATTTCATGTATTTGCAGATTCAAGGCTACAAGTACAGTCAAGCTGTTTCACCGAACGAAGAAACTACAGCGGAAGTACGCCCAATCGAAGGTACGCAGGATTTTACTGCATTTTTATTTTCGTCCGCCACCTATTTCTAAATTTCCTTAGTCTACCCAACGCGTGCACACAGGCTTGTATGCGAACGTTTGTTCTTTTCTTTCAAAATCTTTATTTAACAAGTGGAGTGAACAAGAGAACACACCAACTCAGCAGCAGAATGCCCTACAGACCACACAACATTGTACGCGATATGTGAATACTTACATGTACTGTACATTGAGTAGTGCAACAGAACGAGCTGTACGAACCTTAGGTGGAGATAATATACGAAGAACTTACTACCTTGTCATCAAACGGACAGCACTGATAATATTTACGTAACTTGGCTAGACGACACGGTAAAAGTTAGAATTTGTAAACCCGGAGGAGGCGCTCAATTTCTGATCGTTTTCAGGTGCATTCGACCCAATGATCGATCTGTTTCGTCTGGCGTGGCGCCAGATAGAAGAAAGCTACGGAGCGGCGATGACGGCAGAGGCCGGCAAGCGATTGGAGCCGTACACGAAAGAAAAATGGTACGCCATGGGCCTGGAGGAACGGCAAAAGGGACTCAAACATCAGTGGCAGCCCACTAATATCACGGTAAAGAACGCATTATTGACAACACCACCAGGCTGAGAAAGCTGCACAAGGATTGTAATAATCGGAAGGATTCCATCCGTAAGCCTCGAATGATTGACAAAACTGAGAAGTTTGATGTTTCACCCGGAATTTATCCGGTCGCGAACATGATAATAGTGGGATCACTATGGAGAGCTCATAAAGTAGGGTACTGTGGGGTAAACCAGGACGCGGCGGGGTAAACCCGGACACCTAAGCTTTTTCTGAACTTGCCGCTGCAGCAATGATCAACATGGTAGCTCATTTGAAAGAGGAGAGTTCAGGAATCGATTGGTAGAATACTTATCTCAATCGGTCGTATAGTTGCTGTAATAATATACCAGGTGTCCGGGTTTACCCTACAGTACCCTACCTCACGCAAAAATAGAGGGGAGGGGGATTGCGGTGAATGTGATGTAGAGTTGTAGACGTTAGCGTGACGATGTGTCACTCCCTACATAGGGGGAGGGGTGGCTACGGATGAATTTTTTTACGTGATAGGTAGAATACGGTAGCTGTTTTGTAGTGTCCTATCAGTTTGATTCTTTCTTTGCAGGCGAGTTTCTGTCCCTTCTTACTGGTGGTTCGCGAACGCCTCAGTCAGCTACAGACGCAGCTGAGTCGAATCTGTTTCCAGCCGCTGCTCAGTCGTGTCTGCTCCTCCCTGGCTCAGTTGCTACTGGACAAAGTCCTCGCTCAAACCTCGTTCACAGAGAGCGGAGCCCTGCAAATGGCCTACGATGTGAACGCAGCGTTAGTTCCCCTCTTAAAGGCGGTGGTTTGCATGCATGCAATACTCATAGTTCGTTACTGACTACGTGGCTGTAAGGTATGGGGTACTGTGTGGGGTAAACCCGGGCACGGCGGATAAACCTGGGCACCTAGTATATCTCAGCAACCATAAGTACGACCGATTGAGACAAGTATTCTACCAATCGATTCCTTGAACTCTCCTCTTTCACATGTTCATCATTTGCTGAAGCGACAAAATCAGATAAGCTTACTATGCAAGTAAATTGATTGAAGACTGTGTTATAGAGCGCTCTCTGGAAAAGCACCTTAGGTACCTTTGTTTTGGTCTAGAATCCATTTTTCAGACATATTGGGACTTCCGCATCACTTTCCAGGCCGCCGATCCATTGAGAATCTCCTGAAAATTCAGAAATCGGGTGGTAGGCCCTTTTGTTGCCCCCTTTGTGCCACGCACTTTTCCTCCACAATCTTACCATCGTTCGACGCCTCTTGATTCGAGGAATTCCGTTCTGGCCATGCCCCTTCGATATTTCGAAATAAATATACTATAGTCTGGCCAATAGCAGTTGGCACCTGGACTCAAGGCGAGTTGCGTAGTTTGCATGTACTTCTGCTAAATAGGAGTACACGAAGTGTGGACAGAAATCCGCATTTGTAAATCTATTTTACGCAATGCGCCTTGAGTTCAGGTGCCAACTGCTATTGGCCAGACTATAGTTTATTGCAAAAGATGTGCGGACATTCCTGCTCCGACTTTTTCTTTTCTTTCTTTTTTCTTCGCGCACTTTTCTTGTTGTTTTTCCACGGAAAAGCACGGACTGTTTTCGCTCCACGCCCGAAAGAAGACGAAAGTCAACGAAAGAAACAAGTCCTCTGCTTAAGATGGACGTTTTGTAATCGATATATTGGTTTTTTTAAATTTGTGATTGATTTATCTTTTTTGTTGTGTTTTTGTGGCTGCAAGTGGATAGTGGATTTTAAGAACTGTGATGTTGTATGAAGTTTGGTTGGTTCAACTGTTCTGCTTTTTCGGTTGAGACCGAAAAAGCTGGTGTCTCACAGAGTGGTTTAACATAGAGTGTAAATAAATATTCAATTATGTGTTGTTCATTATTTTGATGATAGTTTAGTGTTTCCATTCAAGCGAATTACGTTTGACACAATAGTCCACCTGAATCTGTTGAAGATGTGGGGGGGGGGGGGGGGGATGTGAGAGTGGAATGAGTAGGAAGGAGTTGAGTAAGCTGGTTGGGAAAGTTTTTAGGACAATATTGAGAATCCATTTTATGTTGAAGTGCTGGAGTGGGATGTGAGCTCTGGCTTTGATAGCAGATGGACAACTTATATAGAAGAACAGTGATACAACCACCAATAGCCATTCCTATTGTGTACTCCCATTACATTACTGTCTCATTATAGTGATTGCCCACCTCTAATAGCCACAGCCAGCACGCCAGCACCCCGCCAGTTGCAAATTATTGTGTACTCCCATTACGTACATTACTGTCTCATTATAGTGATTACCCACCTCTAATAGCCACAGCCAGCACGCCAGCTTCGGCCAGCTACGCTGGCCTCGCTGGCTTTGCTGGCAAACTACTTATACTCACCTCTATTTTAAAACGCGATGTCTGGAAGGATTCAGTATTGCTGTACAGTACCGTGGACAGGGGGGTAATTTTCAGTTTTCTGCTGATGACGTGAGCTGATAACCCAACTGAGTTTAGGTATTTCTACAATAAGACAGGGTCAAAAATTCGCACCCAGTCCTGAGATATAAGGCCTCAAAGTTGACCACAATTTGACCCTGATTTTTCACACCATCATACTCATCAATTGAGAATCCATACCTCTAATAGCCAGCACACCTCTATTAAAACGCGATGTCTGGAAGGATTCAGTATTGCTGTACAGTACCGTGGACAGGGGGGATTTTCAGTTTTCTGCTGATGACGTGAGCTGATAGCCCAACTGATTTTAGGTATTTTACAAAAAGACAGGGTCAAAAATTCGCATCCAGTCCTGAGATATAAGGCCTCAAAGTTGACCACAATTTGACCCTGATTTTTCACCCTAAAATTAGGGTAAATAGCCCCACAGTAGGGCTTTAGGGCTATAAATTTGCACACAAATAGGCCCTATGGTACACATAATGGTGGTACACATAATGGTGGCACATGTAATGATGAAAGAGAATATTGATTCTCGAAAATTAGTTCGATGAATCTTTGCTTCTTATTACTGAATTGAACCCCATCCCATTATTTACGGATTACCGTATTTACTGTACATAGCCTCTTACCATGCATAAACCCAAATTTTCAAAAGACACACGAAATGATCTATAAATAGGCCAAATATAAGTGTACCTCCATATGTACTGTAGAGTGGTGGTATACATAATGATGGTACACATAATGGTGGTACACATAATGGTGGCACATAACGGTGGTACACATAATGAAGAAGCATTTGTACTGAAGAAGCATAATGGTGGCACATAATGGTGGCACATAACGGTGGTACACATAATGAAAGAAGCATTTGTACTGAAGAAGCATTTGTAGTGATGCAGCCCATAGACCACACAGCTCCCTGCGCTCTCAGTACTGAAATAGATTTCCATGCGCAACGGACACAGAGGCTGCCTGCGTACACGCGCGCGCGTACAAATCGCTCCGCCCACTCCACTCTCACTGGCCGATAGTGGACTGCGCTGATTGGCTGCGGCTGCTATAAGAGGGCATTTTTGGTAATTCTTGACTTAGGCCTGAATGGCAGAATCGATAAATCAAATGTGTTGCGATCTAAAGGTTCCGAGTTCAAAACTACCCTGGTACAAGAATTTTATAAATTCAAAAATTATACTTATACACACAAAACATACACCCTGTACAAAAGATAGGCGACCTAAGTATGTTATTAAGAGGGAAAGCAAGCCTACATATGTACGTATACAGAGAAAATATTTCCTTTACAAAAGATAGCCGGTTCTAAGTACGTTGTTAAGGAAAGTCAAAAGTGGGACATTCGTATCCTGCAATGATGAGGGTATTCTCCAGCACTGCGCCTATCAACCCACGTTGAACGAAGCCATCCCTTCTGTCTCACGGCTTATGCCGTGAGACAAAAAGAAAAACCCCCCCTCGCGTTCCAGGCGCTTCAAAACGGGGTGAGTGGTACGTAGAGTCCAAGCCCGCAATTCGTAACGCGTGCACCCATTCACGTTTTCAAGTACTGTACTGTACCCACACCCAATTACCCTTGTCGACTAGAAGTATTCAGGTATGTATGCTGTGACGTACCGCGTATGGCGATAGCCGGGCCCCGAGAAGGGGGGAGAGAAATAGGACCGAACGGGAATCGAACCCGCTACCCTCGGACACAGCTGCGGACTTAGGCACCGCACCAGGGACCGGTCCGGGGACTTTTGACTAAACTCGCCGTACATACAATACCTAGAACTGGTTTACGTACACTACTGGCCTCGGACGCTATTGCGTATTGCCATACGTACGCAGTACGTAACAATGCATTGCATACCACCGCCTTTTGTACGAAGCTACCATCAGGCACAAGAACATCAGCAGCAGCACCAAGTTGAATTGACGGAAATGACGTCATTGCTGGAAAGCCTGAGGACGCTGTCGTTAAAAACTGCCACCGCTGTGCTGCTCAAGGATTTTTTGCTTCAACACGACGGCGGTGATGAAGTATTGGGCATGGCCAGGGATTTTGATATTCATACGTTAGGCAAGGAAAGGCTGTTGAGCTTGCTTCAGAAAAGAGTGGATTTGAAGGTGTAGGCCTAACTGTGATCTTTTGTCCGTGTTTGGTTCGGTCCAAATGTATTACGGGAGTTTCTTATACGCTGCCAAGGCGAGCTCCCATTGCACACTCAAAAGTGAATGAAGGAATGATAGTTTTTAAAATGGTCCAAATTGTTTCGTATATGTAGTTCAGTACAATATTATTGTTGGTTAGCATTATGTATGTGAACTACTGTTGTGCTGTACAAACTCTGGTCCACAATGATGGCCAATGAATGATACCCGTTTGTTTTACTGATACCCGTTTTTACTTTGTACTACAAAATAAAAGTTTTCCTTCCATCTGTTGTGCTTATTTTGATCTACACGAGTCCATATGGTTGGAGTCCAACTTACTTTATGCGAGTGGTTTTTACTAGTGTACGTACGTATGCGTGATATACTTCGCATGCAGAGAAAAATTGTCATGTGAGGGTCAGGGAATGATGGCTCTTTCACACTGGGAAAGAAATCGTACATCGGCGTACGACCGACCGGTGCATTCGTTTTGTAGCTGCATGGAGGCTGCAATGGTAGCTGTCTTGTCTATGCCATTGCATGTGTCGAGTCGACCAATAGACACGCGTAGCATACGACTATCGCATCTCCCTCCATATTTCTGCACAAATGATACCGTGTCTTAATTAGGGTAGCATGGGGCAATCCATCCATCTATGGCGGTTTAGAAATATCCCGAGAAATGTAGGGTACTGTAAACCCGGCCGGGAAAAATCCGGCCACCTAAGTTTAGAGCTGCATGCAAGACAAGTGTTGCATCAATCGATTCCTTGAACTCTCCTGTATGAAAAGAGCTACGTATTTGGTTCATCATTTGCTCAAACAGCAAGTTCAAAGGAACTAGGTGGCCGGGTTTACCCCACAGTCTCCTACATTTTCGAGAGGATGGGCGGGTTTGCCCCATGCTATCCTGTATGAACAAACAGCTTCCTTCCTTTATTGTAGGCTTTGCCGCACTCTTACTCCTCATGAACTGCTCATTCTGTGGTCAGCGCATTTCTCAAGGGTCCGATGATATCTCTGCACTTAAAGCGCATGTTCTATCTGAGCACAAAGTTCAAGGTTGCAGTGAACAAATCTCAGAACTTCTCACCAAAACACTGCTGCTTGCCCAGTTGGAGAAGATCAGACGACTCTCATTGGCCAAAGCTGAAGCTGCAGGTCATGTGACAAGCTTGGCTGTCCTGCAAAAACTGGGTTCATCTACATCAACACTGTCTGAGACATTCGTAGTGAAGAAGAAGGGCTTTAAACCGAATTTTCTGAGTGAAAAACGTGACGCTGTCTCAAAAATTAGGACTGCTCCCGAAGGAAAGGGCAATGTTTTGGTTGCGAAATTTCGACCCAACTTCTTGCACTGGCCAGCGAAAAGAAACCCAAATCGGGCATGCGGTGATGACACGGAACAGAAGAAAGGTATGCAATGCATGTTGCTGTTGTAGATGTCACCCGGCTACCTAAGTAAGTACCAAAAAAGTATATTATCCACCATATGCAGTAAGGCGATTGGGTTTGGTCGATGGCGACCCCGCGGCATTTAGTGAAAGTTTGGATCGGTGTCTGCGGGGTCATCGACCTTGTTCAATCATCTGGAAGCGTCAAAAAGAGCGAGTGGGAAGAAGAATTACAACAAATGACGTCGCCGACCCCGCAGGCACCGATCCAAACTTTCACTAAATGCCGCGGGTCGCCTCGCCATCGACCATCCCAATCGCCTTACTGCATATGGCGGATACAGCTAGGGTTCAGCTTCTTCGTGACCACCCATAATTCTTTAGCGCAACTCTTGAATTGAGCTGTATAGTATCCAATTGTATCTGCGTTGCATACGTATGGCAATAGCGTCCTCGCAGGCGGCTATTGTCATACGGAACGCGGCACGTCACGCAATTTCGCAGCGGTCCAATTATTCTCCCCTCGTACTACTAGTGCGCTACACACGAGGTGAGTAAGCTCACGGTGAATTCCCCGTGCGTATGTGATGAAGCATAGGGATGCTGGTGATTTCACCGTGAGTCACCGTGAGTTTGAAACTCACCACGTGTGAACACGTGAGAAAAACTTTGCGCGTGGGAGCAAGTGAGAATGCTCTTCACGAAAAATAAAACTCGGAAGTTCGAACTCACCGTGAATTCACCGTGAGTTTAGTCACCACGTGTGTAGCGCGCTACTGTCCGCCTCTGTTTCAGCCGTCAAGAAGAGAGTGCGGATAATCTCGTCTTCTTCTTCTTCATCCTCCGACTCTGACTCAGATCTGAACAATTTCCAGTCGTGTTCTGCAAATAAGCAGCTGAAACCCCCTTCGTCCCCGGTTCAACGAAAGAACAACGAAAGTTCTCGCAACGAAGTGATCACCGCCGCAACGAAATGACCGCAACGAAGTGACCGGCTACCAAGTGACCGTATCCCTTCGTGGTTCGCGGTCACTTCGTTGCGGTTTTTTTCGTTGCGGACATTTCGTTGCGGACCTTTCGTTGCCGCGGTCACTTTGTTGCGAGAACTTTCGTTGCGGTCACTTCGTTGCGGTTTTTTTCGGTTGCGGACATTTCGTTGCGGCCGTCCTCTGGTCATTTCGTTGAGAGAACTTTTCGTTGCGGGTATTTTCGTTGCGGGTCATTTCGTTGCCGGGTGAGACTAGGTCGTTTGGTCATGCGTACTTTCGTTGCCATTCAATTCGTCGCGATTTTTACCTAAGCCTAAGCCTAAGCCTAGCCTGCAACGAAGTGAATGGCAACCGAAAGTACTCCCCACCAACTGCACCAAATCGAGCCCGGCAACGAAATGGCCCGGGCCGACATGACCGGCAACGAAAGTTCTCGCAACGAAATGACCAAAGTCTGGCCGCAACGAAGGCCCCGCACCTAAAAAAAAAGGAACTTTTTGGCCGCAACGCCCCCACCCCCAACGAAGTGATCACGACCGCAACGAAAATGCGCGCCAACGAAGTGACCGGCTACCAAGTGACCGTATCCCTTCGTCCCCACCTCCTGTAGATGCTGCTGCTCCTTCCGAACCAACTCCGTCTACTTCTTCTGCTACTGCCAAGGACTTCCACGACAGGGAGCCGTCTCCCCCCTCATATCAGCAGGAAAGTGGGGTAACCTGGGGAAAGCAGGGACAGCACAGCGCCAGCCATCTATACGGAGAAGAAATGCTGAAGCTGAATCGGGCAAAACCAAAGAGTAAGATTATTCCTGTAAAGCTTCATACGTAAGTTTCGGTTAGAGGGGGGATAAAAAAACGAGTCATCAAATAGGTGGATTATTGGGTACTATGGGGTAGAGATGGGCCGAGGGGGGAGAGGGGCGGAAAAAGAGAGAGAGAGAGAGACACAGACAGATAATTTTCCGAACCGGGGCGGGGGCCGGGGCGAGGGGAGGAATGCGGGGACGAGGCGAAGACGGAGAGAGAGAGAGACAGAATAAATATGTGTAGAGACACATGGATTCTTTTCTTTATTTTTTTGTGAGAGGGTTTTTATGAAAAAAAATAGGGGGAAAAGAGGGGGGCAGATGCGCCCCTCTTTTTTTTCCTTAATTAGCTGCCTAAACGGCGCCGCAGAGGGAATATTTTCAAGGAGGGCCACAAAAGAAACGGGGGGAAACACGAAAAAAAGCCAGGGAACCACACTTCCCTCTGTCTCGCCCGCGCCAAACACAAAAGGCAAAAGGAGCTGGGACGAGACGAAGAAGAACAAGAATAAAAAAACAAAAAGGAGAGAACAACGCCAAGAACGAGGGCGACAAAAAAGACCGAGGGATACCGGGACCAGACCGACACCCAGAAGCGCCCCTACTATGGGGTAAACCCGGACACCTAGTATATCTCAGCAGCAATAAGACCGATTGAGACACGTATTCTACCAATCGATTCCTTGACCTCTCCTCTTTCAAATGAACTATCATGTTCATCATTTGCTGAAGCGACAAGTTCAGAAAAGCTTAGGTGTCCGGGTTTACCCCATAGTACCCTTCTTTTTACTCTAAGGGGGTAATACAATACACGAAGCATTACAGTACCAAGAGCCCATATAAGGGATTTCTCCCTCCCTCCCAGATTTCCCCATCCCATTTCTCTCAGTTTCACTCTACCGTCTATTCACTCTACCGTCAAAAGAATGGTGATTTGTGTTCCAGGAAAATCTGCCCTGCTTCTGTTGCTGCATCAAGACGCCAGCAAGCTGCAGTTTCGCTGTCGTTTTTGCGCGGAATCATTCGAACTTCAAGGCGGACTGACTCGGCATATCAACAAGGTTCACTTGACTCCACCAGAGAGCGATGAACACGACAACAGCAGCGACACTGGCGGAGGCGAAAAGAAACAGCGGCAGCCAGAAATGGGAAGCATCGCGTACAATGTGGGCGCCAGCGAAGTAAAAGTGGTGCTTGTAAGGGGACGTCGTATTGTGCAGTTGCCATCATGAGTGGTAGTTTTTAACCCATACTGAATATGACTGCCACATCCACTACTTTATGAGCACTTATTAGCACTGAAAAACGGAGCGCCAGTTACCTAAGTGCTCACTTATGAGCCTTCTCTGCTCATGAATGAGAACCTTATGTACTGGAGGAGCTCCTTTTTTCCAGTGCTCATAACGCTCATAGAGTAGTGGACATGGCAATCATAAGTTGGCATACGTAGGGTTCGTTTACAATTGATTGCACATTGCAGTGTGTTTTACCTACAACACGTTCCACAGCATAGTGTTGAATGAAGATATCAAAAAGCATAGCCTGCTGCATTACAAAAAAGGCAATGTGAAACAAAAGGAAGTACGCTGATAATACAGCACAATAAGAATAAATTACATTTACTAAGCGGTCAGTAAAAAATTTCCAACAATTTTGATCAGAAGCTCCCATCTCCAGTACACAGCACAGTAAGTGTTATTCTAAAGCCTACTAGCCACAAGGTTGCGCAGGTGGTGTTTCAAAATGCGTGCAAGCAAATTTGCGCTGATTACAAGCAACCTACAATAACTGACTAACCTTACGATAACGATTTCGGTGTTGCTAGCCCATATGCACCTGCTTTTCTTTTCACTGAAAACATCGAAGCGGGGTCCTATTGTACACTACATAAATGCTGATCTAACTAATTGCAGCAAAAATACAACGGGATAATTTGGGACACCCACTTCTACTAAAATTCCACATTGCAAAAAAACGTCAGTAAATATAAAAGGCCCAAATTACCCCACAGCATCACCATGGCAGTACCTTATCTATCACTGCTTCTTGTCGCTCCTCCTGCCTTCGCCTCTTGCCCCTGCTGCCATCGAATTTGCATAAAGCCCACCACCACCAGAAATAGAACTGGAAGACGCCGAACTCCCGCCACCGCCGGCGCAGTTCAAATTTCCCGACGGCGCCAAATTCAAATTTTGCGAATTTCCAGCCGCCAAATTCAAATTTCCCGCCGCCTGCTCCATTCCTCCGCCGCCTCCGCCAATCACCAGGTCGGCGGGCGCTAATTGGCTGCCGCCGCCGCCGCAGCCAATGGTCGTGGAGCAGGTGACCGGACACGTGACCGCGGCCGCCGCGTCGTCATTGGCCAGTTTCACCACGCCCACCCCGCCGCCCAATCGGCGATAGTTCATGTTGCCGGCGTGACGCCAGTTGTTCGATTCCCGGTCGTACACTTCCACCGTTTTCAAATAGGTGGCTCCGTCGAAACCGCCCACCGCGAACAGCTGACCGTTCACCACTGCTAGGCCGACCTGCAATGCAAGCACGGATAATCCATATGATATTCACGAGTTGCGTTATTATTTTGTGCGGCCGCAAGGTCGCCCTTGTTAGATCTTTCAATAATCTTGGAGCGGAAATAATCCGTCCCAGGATTTAGATTAGCCGGTCGATGTGATCGGCGCCCCGAAGCGAACGAAGGAAGACTACGGTACGCGCGTTACGTCGTCGGTTTTACTACGTACGTATGCACCGTAGTCTTCCTTCGTTCGTTTCGGGACGCCGATCACGTGATCACACGACTACCGGCTAATCTAAATCATGGGACAACGGTGGATAGGGGCGACCTTGCGGCCACCAAAAACAATAACTCTACTCGTGGATAGGCATTTGAGGTACATGCAACAAGTACGTTGTCGATGTCAAATCCTCCAGCTCGTCGATGCACTGCGATAGCTATACGTACAGCCAGCCGCAGTATGCCGTACTTATCGTGTAAGGCCAATACCAAGCAATAATGGCTCATTCACATTGGAAGGAAATGCAATCGGCGTACGTCCGGCGCATCCATGAGACCATGCATCTCCGATATGTGAATGGGACATCATAAGTTCCCCTTAACACATACCGAGACCCGGCGTAATTGTTGGCAACAATTTGTTGTCCGTTTATATATGGGTGTTGTCGGTTTGTTGTCTGATGATGAACGGACAACAAACCGACAACACCCATATATAACGGACAACAAACGAACAAACCGACAACACCCATATATAAACGGACAACAAACGAACAACAAACCGACAAGAGTTAGGCGATTTGTTGCCAACAATGACGCCAGGTTGCGGTATGTGTTAAGTTCCGCAAAGAGTTTCGTATTTACTCAGTCACTCACCCCGGATCTTCGACTGCTCATGGCGACGACAGCTTGCCACTGATTGGTGTTCGGATTGTATCTCTCCGCCGACGAGAGCTCAGTCGCGTCGTCTCTCCCTCCCACCGCGAACACGCATCCGTTGTACACCGCGCAGCCCAGATGCTTCCTCCTCGTGCCTGCAGAACAATCAGCTATTTACGATATGCGGAGGTACCGTATTTTTGGGTGTATAGCCCCGGGGCTATACAAAAATCGAGAGGTCTGATGGGGGGTTATACACTGGGGGGGTTATACATGGGACAAAAGTTATGTTTTTGAGAGGTGTGTAGAGGCATGTTTTTGAGGTCAAAAGTACGTGTTTTAGGGCATAATCGCCGTCAAAACAGGGTTATTCTAGTATAAGACATGCTCAGCTAAGCTTATAGGCATGGTAGCATGTTGTAGGAGTAGCTATAGCTAGCTTATGACCAGCTTACATAGGTAGGTTAGGTACCTTCCAGTACATGGGGGGTTATACACCAGGGGGGGATATACATAGGACAAAATTTATGTTTTGCCAATGGGGGGTTATACACTGGGGGGGGGGGGGGGGATATACTCAGGGGGGATATACACCCAAAAATACGGTAACGTGATTGGGTAGGTCGATATTGCGACCCCGCGGTATTTAGTGAAAGATTGGATCGGTGCCTGCGGGCTTGTCGACCTTGTTCAATCATCTGGGAGCGAAAAAGGAGCGAGTGCAAAGAAGAATTGACAATAGTTACAGATCCAAACGTTCACGAAATATACCGCGGGGTCGCTATCGACAAACCCAATCGCGTTACCGCATATGGTAAATAGGGTATTTTGGGGTAAACTCGGCCACTCACCCACAAGAACTGCCCACAGTCCCAGTAAAAAAATACAGAAATCAACCTCTGTGAACCAGGCCTCACTTACTTACCCCGGGTATGGTATTGGTATTATGGGGTAAACCCGGCCACCCGCGCAGAAAGAACGGCCTACTGTACAGTCCCGGCAAAAACATACAGAGATCCATCAATGTGAACCAGGCCTCACTCAGTGGGCTACACACGTGGTGAGTAAACTCACGGGGAATCCCCATAAGTATGCGATGAAGCATAGGGAGGCCGGTGAATTCACCGGTGAGTTTGAAACTCACCATCGTGTGAACACATGAGAAAAATTTAGCGCTTGGGATCAAGTGAGAATGCTCTACACGAAAAATAAAACTCGAAGTTCAAACTCACCGTGAGTTTACTCACCACGTGTGTAGCCCACTACTCACTGCTCACTTACCCATGGGTGCGACTGGATACCACTTGTTCATGCGCGGGTCGTATCGCTCCACGGTGTTGAGGGGCGAAGCGCCGTCGGACCCCCCAACCGCGTACAGACAGCCGCCCGTCACTGCCACCGCCACGCCCAACCGACGCGTCGTCATCGGCGCCACCTTCGTCCACCGATTCTGATTCGGATCGTATCTGCAGCAAACATAGCTCGGGTGAAACATCAACACCACGAGTTTACACCAAGCAGCACGCAGCGGTACTGAAGCGAGTATGCTGACGAAAGACGACGTATGTATGAACTCGTAAGTTTGATGTTTCACACGACAACCAAATGAGGCGTGATCATATATCAGCATGGGTTACTCGGCCGTGCTACTGTGCAAGCGTGCCTCAGTTGGCAGAGTACTCGAACGTAAAGCGAGGAGCCCGGGTTCGACTCCCAGTCCCAGCACAGCGAAAAAGTTCCTTTTTGGCTTACTATAGTCTGGCCAGAAAGAGTACACTATGGGATTCAAGGCGCGTTGCGTTAAAATAAATTGACAAATACGGATTTCTGTCCGTGCTTCGTGTACTCCTATTTAGCAGAAGTACACGCAAACTACACAGGACGACTTAGAGTCCCAAGCGAACTTCTCTCTCTGGCCAGACCATAAACCTTCCATTCTGATAACCTGCAAGCTTGCGCGCACAAAACGTCAACAAAGCTACGTACTAGCTTTACCTTTCTACAACATTGAGACATGAAACGCCATCTTGGCCGCCCACAGCGTACAGATAACCGTCCAGTACAGCCACGCCCACACTCGTTCTACAAGTGCTGGTAGGTGCCACTTCACCGCTCCACAGATTCGTTTTCGGGTCATACCTGCAACAACAAGAACAGACAGCCGGGGTAGGTACGTGGTAACTTGAGGCGCATTTCCGCCCCAGTTTTTCATTTACGCCCCAAAATTCAGCTGCCAGAGGCGCAAAATTACTGTATGGTATAGTAGATATGAAGAGGTGTTGGAAGGTGGCAGGCAAAGAGGTGAATTTGGCATTTTGCGCCTCAGATTTTTGTTGGCTACCTACCGACAGCATAACCAAACTAACAACAAAGTGACGTCAATTCGGAATCATATTCACCATATGCTGTAAGGCGATTGGGTTGGTCGGTAGCGACCCCGCAGTATTTAGTGAAAGTTTGGATGGGTGTCTGCGGGGTCGTCGACCTTGTTCAATCATCTGGGAGCTCGTCAAAGGAGCGAGTGAAAAGAAGAATTTTAAGACCAAAAGCATGATATAGGACGGTGTCAAATTGCCCCACGGCCCGAATTACCCCATCTCCCTCTCCCCTTCTAATACTAAAAGCATGTAATATGATTTGCCCCACGGCCCGAATTACCCCCATCTCCCTGCACCCCTCCAATGCGCTTGTACCTTTCAATGCTATTGAGATAGGACTGTCCGTCGTGTCCGCCGACCGCGTAGAGCAGGTCGTTAAGGACGGCGACGCCGACTCCGCAGCGTCTCTTGGCCATGGACGCCACGCATTTCCACTCGCCCGTCCGTGGATCCATGCGCTCCACTGTCGCTATCGCGTCACCGCTGCACCAACCACCCACTGACAAAGAACAGGAAATTGGCAGTTACAATCATTCTTAGCTAGCACCCAATCCCCTCTTCACAGTTGACAACAGGTAGGGTACTGTGGGGTAGACCCGGACACCTAAGCTTTTCTGAACTTGCCGCTTCCGCAAAATGATGAATATTGCAGCTCATTTGAAAGAGTAGAGTTCAAGAAATCGATTGGTGGAATACTTGTCTCAATCGGCCGTATGACTGCTGAGATATACTAGCACTAGGTATCCGTGTTTAGCCCTCAGAACGCTATTTTACATAAACA
>JASAMW010003216.1:0-10425 GCA_030247985.1 Epsilonema sp. ZAB3_2
TCATGTCAAGCACCTTCGATTTGATCGATGATCGTTACGCTAACCCGAGTCATTCCATCCGAACTAAATCGGTTGATTTTTGCGAAAAGAAAGTCGTGTGTTCGGTGGTCCCATTGATTCTGGCTTTCCTGCTCGTGTTTCTACTGAGCGCAACTGCTTTTCTCGCAGCCTACTTGAGTTTAGAATCGGCTACGGCGGCTCAAAACTGTTCTCATGCTTCTTCAGACAGAAATTTCGTTGGGGGAATTGGATGGCCGTTGCCCCCCGAAGAATGGCGATCTGATTTCCTCCATTCGCCCAACTTGAATCGTGGCGCCCACTCGTTTCCGGTACCGCTGTCGCTGTACGCTGAAAATCGGCGTCGATTATGCGAAGCTTTGAAGGCGGAAAATGTGTCGGAAAACTCCGCGATTTTACTGGATGGAGGCAAAGCTGAGGAGTACCTGAGATATCATACTCACATTTCCACATCGCCATTTCGACAGGTGTGACCACTTGAAGAATTTTAGGGCGTAAAGTGCTACATAAAACGGGATGCTGATATCGAATGACAGGTTTAGACAGTAAAACAATACACAATGCAGGATTCAATTCACACTGGTTTTAAATAAAAATTCAATTTCTTCCATATAGGCCTATTTGCAATTGGTCATGACCCAAGGCCACCTCGTGACCACCCAGGAATCATAACGCAAGTCGCGAATAGGCTTACCTTATCTCTGAATTTAGACTCAGCTGCTTTGGGTGGGCAGAGAAGCTCAGCTGTTCGGATACTACTGTACTCTATTAGGTTTTTCACTACATATGGACCACAGTGTTTAAGAGTAGTATTTTTCCTGGACTTTTGGGGTTGGGAGAGCCAGATTTCTTGGGAGCGATCCTCCTGAAGTCATGCCATGCCATCCTATTCACAAAGCTGACAAACTACAGTTTCTGGACAGGCAGGTGTGCACGTATGTAGGTACATACATACATGGAGTGGGCAAGACAAACTGGCTGATGGCTTTTACATACAGGGTGTCTCATAATAAACCGAACACCTTTCCGTGCGTGTAACTCTGGAACCACGTCTTGTCGAATGCGGTTTTTTTGTATTTAGTAGCAAAGGCTTCAACTTAGATGTGTACAAAATTTTAGCTTCATAGGCCCAGCCCAGTGGAAGCTGCTCAAACATCTTCTTTCTCCGACACGGTCAAAAACGAGGGTTTTTCGCACTGGTAGTGCCTAAGTGTTTAGGCTTCTGTGCGTGGTCCAAAGTAAATTAGTCTCGTAATGAAAAAAGATGTCCTAAAATGCAAGGAAATGTGTATCTCATCCGCAGTGCCAGCATAGCAAACGCATGAAATGGAACAGGGTAGTAAATATCTTGGAAAATTAAGACCGAAATTTTTCTCCATACTAAGAAAAATGCCGATTTTGAGCTTTGGGATTCAATCAAACCGTTGCAATTTCCGAAGTATGTGGACCAAATAGCTGAAATATTGTACAGATCTCAGTTGGAGCCTTGGCTACAAATAGAAGAGACCGCATCAAAATATTTGTGGTTTCAGAGTTACATGCACGGAAAAGTGTTCGGTTTTTTGTGAGACACTCTGTACTATTATTATTGCGGCTTGTGACTTTTTTATTTGCTTGACAATATGCATGCGATGCTTATTTTTTTTTCAGGAATATCAGTGTTCAGAGTATGATGAAAAAATATGGGGTAGATGGTGCAGAGAACAAAACGAATGTGAAGAATTTCCTGGTCAACAATAGCGTCGATACTGTGCTTCTGCTGGTAAGTAATGCATGCACATACTAGGAGTTACGTACATACAGAGTGTCTCATAATAAACCGTCCACCTTTCCGTGCAGGTAACTCTGGAACCACATCTCAGATTTTCATGCGGTTTTTTGTATTTTGTAGCCCAAGGCTTCGACAAGTAAGTGTACAAAATTTCAACTGTGTGGTCACATACTTCGAAGACTACGACGGTTTGAATCTGGAACTCGAAATCGACGTTTTCCTATACTATGGAGAAAATATCGGTTTTAGTTTTTCAAAGATACCCTCTTTCATGCGTTTGCTATGCTAGCACTGGGGATAATGCATGAGATACACATTTCCTAACATTTTGGGACATATTTCTTCATTACGAGGCTAATTATATTACGAATCATGCACAGAATTACCCCGTAAATCGGCACTACCTTACTATTGGCACGGCAAAACCTGTTTTCCGCGGGAGGAAAAGAGCAGCTCACGAACACAGGAAGCAAAAACACACAGGAACCGGCACAAAGACAAAAAAACCGCGAAAACAGGGTCCAGGACAGCACGGGAAGACAATCACGCCCGAGACACATAGTCGCGGACGCGCACGGGAAGACGAAGCACACACCAACACACACAAAGAAGGGCACATGCCGCTCACCAACGCCACAGAACGCGGACAACAACAACGGAGCAACGCACACCAGAACGCAGCATAGCGGCAAGCATTCGTTCCTCCACCAAAAACAGAGGCAGCCTCAGCGCGACCGCATCCATCCAAAGCGAAATCGCGAACAAAAAGAGACACCCGGCAGCACACGAAAAGCATCCGTTCGCAACGCAAAAAACATGGCATACAATCAGGACAAGACGCACACAAACCAACGCACGAGAAACAAAACAGCAGGAACAGGCTCGCGAAGGCTCAAACAAGCAGAACACAAAAAACAGGCAACAAACCAGCAATAGACAGCCCGAGGCGGCGAACGCAAGAAAGCCAGATCGCGGCAGTTCCACAAAGGGCCAGAACAACGCAATTCAAACACTACAGCAAGAGAAGGCCAAGGAGCCAAAGACAGCAACAAAACGGGGCGGCAAAAACCAACAACCAGCCAAAAGAAGGCCGCAAAAAAAAAAAAACAAAAGCCAGATCAGCCAAAAAAAACCAGCAACTCTCGCAAACGCAAACCAAACCAAACACATATTTCCCCTTCATTCCCGCCAATACCAGCACGGGAATCCCAAGCCAATCACCAAAAAGCAAACACGAACAATCGTCTCCGTCGCTCCCAAGAAAAGCACTTCTCATGCCGTTCCGCAGACAGCATCCCGCGCTTCGCCACCATCCGCAATTCCCGGCATTCTCATCGCAGCCGAAAATCAAGCAGCAAACAAGACGGCGGCGGCCCCAGCCAGAAAAGATCCATCGCACACACATCCGATCGCGCCACAAGAAAGCAAGCGCCAAACAAGCAGCAACACCAGCTCACGCTAAAAAAACGCAAAAAAAAGCCGCAGAAACGCGCCAATTCCAAAAACAAAAAAGCCCATCAAAATCCACAAAACAAGAACAACGCCAACAGAGCAAACCAAAGAAAGCAAAAGCGCAACAAGCCAACACAAAGAAAAAAAAAACCGCCCACAAAGGCAAAAAAAAACCACCAGAACGCCCACCCCAGGGGACGAAGAGCGGGGGGCGAAGGCGAGCGGCACACAAGAAAACACCCCTACTGGAAAGTCTTTGTTGATTGTTTTTGTCAAAAGCAAGGCAGTATGTGCGTGCACCCGCACTGTGCGGCCTTTATTTAGTGCTGTTGTACGTTACTTACTGCACGTACACACACGTTTTGTATGCTGTACATTTGGCATACAAAACTAATGGCCTTCTACTTGCATAGTAAGTAGTTTGAGCAACTGCCAAAAAGTTGTAAATCTGGCAACCCTATTGCAAAGTGGCAACCCTACCGCAGATCTGGCATAACCCTTCTTGTGTATAGATCTCGCGTACGCTACCAGGCTAATCTCAATCCTTACAGACAACGCAACTGGTCCATATGTCATGCCCTGAAGTCCTTACAAACTTATGAGCTTCACTGCTTGTTTGAGCCACATATCGAAGCAGAGCCTGTTCCTGCTCAGTTTTGATTTCTCGAAGATGCGTCATGGTTTCGTGTAGCGTCACATTGTCCACCATGAAACTGTGAACATATAGACAACATAAACCAGTCAATTTTATAGCGTTGCAGAAAACGGATGCATTTTCGAATCGAACTGCAATAGCACGAGGTAAAGTACTACATTTATTGTCTTACCCAGACGAAATATTCAGCAAAAATTTGGATGGATGCAAGGTACGACGACTGAAGGCATGCTTGGTTTCCTAGAAAGGAAGGAAAACGAAAATGCTTGCAAACCACGACCACACAGCAATGCCACGTTCACCATAAAGGTACGTCCGTACGGTCCGGTCCGTATGTCCGACGTATCTAAAAGTCGGACGTATGGTGAACGCGGCATAAGTGCCCCATCATCATAAATTGTAGTAGTGTTGGTGTAGTAGCTTACGTACTTCACACGTAGCAGCGTACACGAAACGAACTAAATGTACGTACAAACAAACTACAGGGTGTCTCATAATAAACCGTCCACCTTCCCGTGCATGTAACCCTGGAACCACACCATAGATTTTAACGCGGTTTTTTTGTACTTTGTAGCCAAGGTTCAACTGAGATGTGTACAAAATTTTAGCTTCCTAGGTCCAGTGAAAGCTGCTCAAACACCTTTTTCCTCCAGCGGTAAAAAACAAGGTTTTTCGTGAACTGGTAGTGCCGATTTAGGGGTAATTCTGTGCATGATTCGTAATATAATTAGCCTCGTAATGAAGAAATATGTCCCAAAATGTTAGGAAATGTGTATCTCATGCATTATCCCCAGTGCTAGCATAGCAAACGCATGAAAGAGGGTATCTTTGAAAAACTAAAACCGATATTTTCTCCATAGTATAGGAAAACGTCGATTTCGAGCTTCCAGATTCAAACCGTCGTAGTCTTCGAAGTATGTGACCACACAGTTGAAATTTTGTACACTTACTTGTTGAAGCCTTGGCTACAAAATACAAAAAACCGCATGAAAATCTGAGATGTGGTTCCAGAGTTACCTGCACGGAAAGGTGGACGGTTTATTATGAGACACTCTGTATGTACGTAACTCCTAGTATGTGCATGCATTACTTACCAGCAGAAGCACAGTATCGACGCTATTGTTGACCAGGAAATTCTTCACATTCGTTTTGTTCTCTGCACCATCTACCCCATATTTTTTCATCATACTCTGAACACTGATATTCCTGAAAAAAAAATAAGCATCGCATGCATATTGTCAAGCAAATAAAAAAGTCACAAGCCGCAATAATAATAGTACAGAGTGTCTCATAAAAAACCGAACACTTTTCCGTGCATGTAACTCTGGAACCACAAATATTTTGATGCGGTCTCTTCTATTTTGTAGCCAAGGCTCCAACTGAGATCTGTACAATATTTCAGCTATTTGGTCCACATACTTCGGAAATTGCAACGGTTTGATTGAATCCCGAAGCTCAAAATCGGCATTTTTCTTAGTATGGAGAAAAATTTCGGTCTTAATTTTCCAAGATATTTACTACCCTGTTCCATTTCATGCGTTTGCTATGCTGGCACTGCGGATGAGATACACATTTCCTCGCATTTTAGGACATCTTTTTTCATTACGAGACTAATTTACTTTGGACCATGCACAGAAGCCTAAACACTTAGGCACTACCAGTGCGAAAAACCCTCGTTTTTGACCGTGTCGGAGAAAGAAGATGTTTGAGCAGCTTCCACTGGGCTGGGCCTATGAAGCTAAAATTTTGTACACATCTAAGTTGAAGCCTTTGCTACTAAATACAAAAAAACCGCATTCGACAAGACGTGGTTCCAGAGTTACACGCACGGAAAGGTGTTCGGTTTATTATGAGACACCCTGTATGTAAAAGCCATCAGCCAGTTTGTCTTGCCCACTCCATGTATGTATGTACCTACATACGTGCACACCTGCCTGTCCAGAAACTGTAGTTTGTCAGCTTTGTGAATAGGATGGCATGGCATGACTTCAGGAGGATCGCTCCCAAGAAATCCGGCTCTTCAACCCCAAAAGTCCAGGAAAAATACGACTCCTAAACACTGTGGTCCATATGCAGTGGAAAACCAGACAGAGTACAGTAGTATCCGAACAGCTGAGCTTCTCTGCCCACCCAAAGCAGCTGAGTCTAAATCCAGAGATAAGTAAGCCTATTCGCGACTTGCGTTATGATTCCTGGGTGGTCACGAGGTGGCCTTGGGTCATGACCAATTGCAAATAGGCCTATATGGAAGAAATTGAATTTTTATTTAAAACCAGTGTGAATTGAATCCTGCATTGTGTATTGTTTTACTGTCTAAACCTGTCATTCGATATCAGCATCCCGTTTTATGTAGCATTGTATGCTTAAAATTCTTCAAGTGGTCACACCTGTCGAAATGGCGATGTGGAAATGTGAGTATGATATCTCAGGTACTCCTCAGCTTTGCCTCCATCCAGTAAAATCGCGGAGTTTTCCGACACATTTTCCGCCTTCAAAGCTTCGCATAATCGACGCCGATTTTCAGCGTACAGCGACAGCGGTACCGGAAACGAGTGGGCGCCACGATTCAAGTTGGGCGACTGGAGGAAATCAGATCGCCATTCTTCGCTCGGCAACGGCCATTGAATTCCCCCAACGAAATTTCTGTCTGAAGAAGCATGAGAACAGTTTTGAGCCGCCGTAGCCGATTCTAAACTCAAGTAGGCTGCGAGAAAAGCAGTTGCGCTCAGTAGAAACACGAGCAGGAAAGCCAGAATCAAGTGGACCACCGAACACACGACTTTCTTTTCGCAAAAATCAACCGATTTAGTTCGGATGGAATGACTCGGGTTAGCGTAACGATCATCGATCAAATCGAAGGTGCTTGACATGTTCATTGAAGAGTTTTAATTTTCAGCCACGATTGGGCTTTGTTTGATGGAGCCATTTCGCTGTGCCAAGTCATGTGTAGGGTACTATGGGGTAAACCCGGACAAGGGGTAAAGCCTGACATCTAAGCTTTGCTGAACTCGCCGCTTTTCAGCAAATGATGAACACGGTAGCTCATGTTAACCCCCTTCGTAATCCCAGGCGTCCGCCTGTCCGTACTGCGTAGCCACCCGGCAAACCCCGTCCGTAGACGGGGCAAACCCCGCCCGTAGAAGGGGTGGAAAAACAAACCCCCGTCTACGGATGGGGTTTGCCCCGTCTACGGACGGGGTTTGCCGGGCGGCTACGGACAGGCGGACGCCTGGGATTGAAGGGGGTTAAAGAGGAGAATTCAAGGAACGATTGGTAGAATAAATAGGCCTACTAAGTCTCAGTCTCAATAGCAGTCTAAGACATACTAGGTGTCCGGGTTTACCCCGTGTGCGGGTTTGCCCCACAGTACCCTACAATAACCCTTAGAAACACGGCCTTGTCCTCAGAGTTGAAATCTGAGGACAGATTTAAAAATTAGCAAAATAATTCCTACTATTTCAAATTATTCCTACGAGTTCGATCTTCATAATTCGGCCTCTAAAATTCTTCATATTTCATGTTTCTGAATCCTACTATTTCACCGTCCAAAATTCTTCATATTTCGCGCTTGTCCTCATACTTTTTGGTACATATGAAAACAAAAATCCTACGAATTCGCAAAATTCCTACTAATTTAAATCTTCACATAGGCTTCTGTCCTACTATTTCAAAATAATCCTACTATTTCGCCGAAATAGTAGGAAATTTCGAAATCTTACGATTAAAAAGGCATTTTTTGTCCTACTACTTGGAAATTATTCTTCACACTCAAAAATCCTACGGTTTTTTTCCTACTAATTCACCGATTATTCCTACTAATTCGCCAACTATTCCTACATTTTCGCAAATGACATAAAGTAAATTTATGGCATTTCATCATCATTCTTGACTTCGTACATTTTCGCAAATGACATAAAGTTAATTTATGGCATTTTATCATCATTCTTGACTATCAGAGTCTCATTTTCTTACTTCATCATATTGCGTCAGTATCAGAGTCTCAGAGTCTCTCAGTATCGGAGTCTCTCAGTATCAGTATCCGTATATTCATCAGTATCAGAGTCTCATTTTCTAACTTCATCATATTTCGTCAGTATCAGAGTCTGATATGTCAGAGTCAGTATCAGAGTCTCAGAGTCTCTCAGTATCGGAGTCTCTCAGTATCAGAGAGTATCAGTATCAGTATATTCATCAGTATCACAAGTCTCATTTTCTCACTTCATCTTATTTGTATGAGCATCAGAGTCTCATTCTCTCTTTTTCGAATGACATTATATCGTAACTCTTCTGTATCAGAGTCTCGCTCTTCGATAGCAGAGAGATAAGTGTATTGGTTTCGCTACTGAATTCAACATTAGCCATTAAGGCGTTTTTCTAGATGTCATTCCCTGTATGACAGAATTTACAGAAAAGGGATTTTTCTAGGAGTACACGCTGCACTGGCTATGACGTAGGTACATATGCATTAGACCAGGTAACAAGGACTCCAGTCATAACCAAACTACACATGACAGGCACACCAAGGCACTGCCCAGTACACGGGGACTCCAGTCTTACTAAACTATACATGACAGGCTCACCAAGGCCCCACCTGATGCCCATGCATTTTTCCACTGATTCTGACACACAAAACCCCACCCAGTGGCTGAGGACTCTAGTCAGGGATTTTTTTACTGATTCAGACACACAAAAGGCCCCACCCGTCTTAACGGTGCCAAAAGAGACTCTGAGTCATGGATTGTGAAGCAGGACTCATCACAGATTCATGTGTGAAGCAGGACTCTAGTCATGAATATCTGGCTGCTGGAGGGGGTGCCCCCCCCCCCCCTCCACCCCTCCGCCCATCACCACAACATCACTTTTCATAGCTGCTGATTATGCCCCCCCCCCCCCCCCTGTGGCCTATACTATGCACATAGATACACTACATACATACATACATACATACATACATACATACGTACGTACGTACGTACGTACTACGTACGTACGTACGTACATACATACATACATACATACATACATACATACATACATACATACATACATACATACATACATACATATATACATACATACATACATACATCATCATCATCACTGCAGCCACAGCTGCTGACCCCCAGAAGAAAAATCCATGACTGGAGTCCTCAGGCACCAGGTGGGGTTTTGATGTGTTCAAATCAGTGTTAAAATCCATGACTGGAGTCTTGGCACCAGTTGGGGCTCTGGTGCATTCAAATCAGTGGTGAAATCCATAACCCAAGTCCTTGGGCACTGGGTGGGGCCTTGGTGTGTTGGAATCAGTAGACAAAACCATGACCAGAATCCCAGGCACCAGGTGGGGCCGATAGTTTGGCAATGACTGGAGTCCCTGTGTACTGGGCGGTGCCTTGGTGTGCCCATCATGTGTAGTTTGGTTATGACTGGAGTCCTTGTTACCTGGTCTAATGCATATGTGCCTATGTCATAGCCAGCGCAGCGTGTACTCCTAGAAAAATCCCTTTTGTAAATTCTGTCATACAGGGAATGATACATAGAAAAACGCCTTAATGCTAATGTTGAATTCAGAGCGAAACCAATACACTATCCCGCATCGAAGAGCGAGAACTCGATCAGAAGAGTCGATCGGGCAAAAAAAGAGAAGAGACTCTAGCCACAAAAGTGAAGAGAAAATGATACTCTCTGATATCCTGAGAGACTCCGATACTGAGAGACACTCTGAGACTCTGATACTGACTCTGACATATCAGACTCTGATACTGACGAAATATGATGAAGTTAAAAATTAGACCATACAAATATACACCAAAAACGCATCAACCAACCCGCAGAAAATGAGACTCTGATAGTCAAGAATGATGATAAAATGCCATAAATTTACTTTATGTCATTTGCGAAAATGTAGGAAGTCAAGAATGATGATGAAATGCCATAAATTTACTTTATGTCATTTGCGAAAATGTAGGACTAGTCGGCGAATTAGTAGGAATAATCGGTGAATTAGTAGGAAAAAAACCGTAGGATTTTTGAGTGTGAAGAATAATTTCCAAGTAGTAGGACAAAAAAGGCCTTTTTAATCATAAGATTTCGAAAATTCCTACTATTTCAGCGAAATAGTAGGATTATTTTGAAATAGTAGGACAGAAGCCTATGTGAAGATTTAAATTAGTAGGAATTTTGCGAATTAGTAGGATTTTTGTTTTCATATGTACCAAAAAGTATGAAGACAAGCGCGAAATCTGAAGAATTTTGGACGGTGAAATAGTAGGACTCCGAAACATGAAATATGAAGAATTTTAGAGGCCGAATTTTGAAGATCGAACTCGTAGGAATAATTTGAAATATGAAGAATTAGTTTGCTAATTTTTAAATCTGTCTTCATATTTCAAATCTGAAGACAAGGCCGTGTTTCTAAGGGATAGGGGGGGGGGGGTTATGCATTGGGCATTTTTTATGTTTAGCCAATCTGGGGCTATTCATGGGGGGGGGGGGGGGTTATGCACCGGTAAATACGGGTGTTGATTTC
>JASAMW010003217.1:0-13430 GCA_030247985.1 Epsilonema sp. ZAB3_2
TTCGAATTGGTGCAGATCGCGTTTGGCGACGCGTGAAAACGTGTAACTTTACGCTCCGACGCAAGGTGACAATGACGTCATCGTCAGGTGAGGACGTGTCACAAGAAGAAGGTGAAGGTCTTCCGTTGGCTGTTGGCTTGCTTCTGGCGGTCACCTGGACTCTGATTAGTGCCGCTTTTTATTTGGCGATCCAGTATCCGGATGATGACCATCGTCCTCCGTCATGGACTTATTTTGATGCCATCTATTTTACTATCATTTCCACATTCACCATCGGATTCGGTGACTATCATCCGGTGGATAGACGAGTGGATTGGATCGGGTTCATTTTCGTCTTCGTCGGCCTTTCCCTGGTCTCTCTCTGCGTCTCCATCGCGCAGATGAGCATGGAAACGCAGCTGAACCGCGTCATTCGCACCATTTCACAACTATATCAACAACAGGGAGGACAGCTGGAGGTGGATCAGGCGACTGGTCGTCTCATACTCTCCACTGATCAGAAAGACGTGGCCAACGTCGTTCTGGAAATGTGGAAGGCGGATCCGAAAGGCCAATGGCTGCAACCGCTTCTCGCCGCTCCGTCGGCTCGTCGTGACGGTGAGGTTGATCCTGCAACGGCGCTCAAATCCACCAAGCTTCTGGGCCAAAAATGGCGCGCAAAGGCTGCGGACTGTGCTTTGGAGAGACAAAGAGAATCGGCAGAGCAGCTGAAAGTATTCTGTCACAGCGAGACACAGACTGACTGGAGCACTTTCCAAGCTGGTCCGAGAAGACGGAACGAAGTGCCGCGGACAAGAGCTCGGCATGCCGGCAACAGGATTTCACCGTGATTTCACCATCCTTTTTGTGTGACATCAGTACAGTAGGTATTCAATTCACTTTTCAGACCACGATCCAGTTGCCACCAGAGGACTCAAAGCATGACGGACTGACGATATTGTTGTGTTGTATGGTTTGGTGCGTACGTAAGTAGGTAAATACCTTACTTCTTCTCTTCTCGGTTTCATTTAGATAAAAAAATGCTCTATTTTCCATTTATTGCTTATTATTTGAAAATTGTAAGTAGGCCTATAGATAGATAATATTGCAGATTTTAAGTCAAATGTAGGTACTATAATATTATGTACTTGTATGTACACACTACCACTACACAGAATATACGTACTACGTAGCATTTACGTTGGCGGTTTCAGATTTGAATGGCAAAGGAGTCAATCGAGTTTAACTTTTCATGCTTTAGGGTCGGTGTCCGCTGTCCGGTGAGGAAGAATAGGATACAATTGGAATATCATCATCCTTGCTTACGCGTTGCTTTGTCATGAGCTGATCTAGTGAAGCACCGGCGGTTATTTTGTTAACGCCTACTGATCCGCTGCCGGTTTTTCCTCCAGAGGGTGACGAATGTGAACCCGAATATGACGTTGCTTGAGTTGTCATCGTAAGGGAATGATCACGATACTGATGAGACAACTTGGCGGAAAGGAGTTGTTCCGCTCTCGTGACAGGATTCCCTTTCAATTCTCGCCGATAGCACAAATAACATATGATTGAGGAGATTACTGTAGCAGCCAACCCCGATAGTGCAGCACCAAGCGCGATCCAAAACCAGGCAGCTGTGCCGCTGGAAGACACAGATATGTACAAGTGCAATAACTTGGTACATTGTAGTAGAGATGGGCCGAGACTGGATTGTTGCTGAAAACGAGACCGAGACCGAGACCGAGACTTAGAATTTTTTCCGAGACCGAGATCGAGACCGAGATTGGGGAATTTTGTCGAGACCGAGACCGAGATCGAGACCGAGACCGAGACTAAGCATTGGTATAAAAACTTATGGAATTTCGTTTGTATTTTTTCTGATGGTCGTTTTCTATGAAAATTTTATTGGCGAAAACAGTGGCGAATAGGTGCTTCACTTCTATTTTCTACACTACATGGGTAAAATCGCCCCGCAGGGGAAATTTTTTCATGATAGGCAGCTAAAATCTCAGCGGAAATGCATGAAAATTGCTTGTGAAGCACGATTTCAATCTAGTCTCGGTCTCGCCTAAAATAGGCCCTAAAAGTTGCGAGACCGAGACCGAGACCGAGAATTTGAAAATTCTAAAGTCGAGACCGAGACCGAGACCGAGATCGCCAAAAATGACCGAGATTTCCGAGACCGAGACCGAGACCGAGAGTCTCGGCCCATCTCTACATTGTAGGGATAGGGACAGGATGGCTTATATTGGCTTATTTCTTACAGCTTACGTATATACTGTACATATAGGGACCAGACAGAGGCATAGTAAACAAATACCATGTATGTAAAGGTACAACCAAAACCCACACCTGCATTGTGGAGTGCATATTCCAAGCTCAAATTCACAAGCAGCCGCCTCTCGAAAGCCGTCGTCGATACACATTAACTCGCAAACTGCGTCACACCTAGAATAATCACAAAAGGCAACGAAGTATGTACATACACCCCCTATCCCCCATCGCAATCTACATCCTATACCTGTACATAATCTACCGAGTGTGCAAGTAAATGCAAGTGGCTTTTACTTGCACGTCGCTTTGCATATTTGTCCTTCCTCTGGGTCATCGATCAACTCACATGATAGCAAAGGTAATGGTTCTCTGAGGTTGGCACAGTCTCGAGCACAAATTTGCGTGCAATTACTAGAAGCGTCTGCCATTCCCACAGTTAGTTCAAGCATCCAGTAGAATGCTGTGAAAATAGAAAAACGCCCGTGAACTGCCATTAGGAAAAAAACGGCTGGCGTTGGAAGGAAGACTTTTCACCAGTTCACCAGCAATGCAAGAAGACAACTTGCCATGAGGAAACCAACAACAAAAATGACTCTTGAAACCTGGAAAACGCTGTCGCGATTTGTATTCATTGTCTTTATGCAGTAAAAAGATTTACCTTTTTACGGATAAAACGGCAAGTTTTGATGGTGACTAACTGCAGCTCAACTCGGCGCGAAATCGACCGAACGAACTGAGTAATAACTAATACGCAACCAAAACAACCAACAACCAAAAGACCCAAATCGCACCCAAAGTGGACTTCTTGAAAATAGGATCTGCCTAAATGGCGCATACAAACAAAGTGGCGCAACAGACATTGTCGAAGCAACAAATGGGCAGGTAGCAGGAAAATATTTGAGCCAACGCTTGCAATAGGGTAGTGGGGGTAATTTGAAATATCTGCCGTGTCCAGGGAGGACCCAGGGAGCTGGGTGGTGCATGGTATTATCTATTTTGCACAGGCACACAGACAGAGTGTTAGGCTAAGGCTGAGGCCTACACCCCTCTGCATCCAATACCTAAGCCCTAAGCCTCAGCCTCTGCATCCAATACCTAAGCCCTAAGCCGAAGCCTCAGCCTGAGCTGAAGTTTGCCCAAGCGCCTGCACAAAACATATATTACCATTCACCACCCAGCTCTCAGTGCCTAGTAAGATCAACACCTAAAATTGCATCCATATTTTCCGTGCGAATTCATGCTATTTTGTTTGAACGCCTATGACATTGGAAGTTTTCCATTTTTTCAGTCACTCTAGAGTCTAGACACACTGCTGCATGTTCTGGACCAACTGTCCCCACGCTACCCCACAATTTCAATAAGGGTATATTGATTGATCATGGTTCTTCACACTCGCAACTAGTGTGTCATTTAGGCGGAGCCATTTTTTAGGAAGTCCACGTTGGTTGTTTTGGTTGTTGGTTGTTTTGGTTGCGTATTAGTTAATACCACGAACTGATGGCGCGTTCACCAGACGTCCGTACGGACGTACGTCCGACGTATCTACATACATGAACCATGTACTCCCAGATCGCCCGACGTATTTAGGAGTACACGATTCATGTATATAGATACGTCGGACGTACGTCCGTACGGACGTCTGGTGAACGCGCCATGAACCGAAACCGACGGTCGACGGAAGGGCAGGCAAGAAGAACCACGTAACCGGACAGGAAATGAATCCTAACCGAGCGAAGCACAAACGAAGGAGCAGAAACGTGGTGGAGGTGAGCACGGCAAGACGAACAGAAAGCAGTGTAATCTGGCAGGTTATCTGCTAATAATACCGCGTTCATCTCACCCGACGTACGTCTAACTTACTACGTTCGATGGACGTCCGAAAGGGTCCATGGTTGTCCATTCACTAGTGCGGTGCAGTCACTCGCTTTTTGGGCCTACGTCGGCCGCTAAATTGACCGCGGCATGAAACGGTGAAGAGATACAACACGTGTGTCTTTCGGTTTATGTATGATTCCACATTCAGATTAGCGATGTACGCCCGAAAAGCAAGCGAAACATAGGTATGAACAGCCATCGAGATTTTCATCGGGCATACGTCGCTTATCTGAATGCGGCAGAGCGCCTTGCTTCTTTTCATACTGTACTTGGAACGCACGTTTTGTTTTCGGTGCATGCATACCGTATTTTTGGGTGAATAGCCGCAGAGGCCTATAGAAAAATCGAAAGTCTGATAGGGGGTTATACACCATGCCATGGAGATATACATGAGGGGATATACACGGGACGAAATTTATGTTTGTGAGAGGTTTGTTGTAGAGGCATGTTTTTGAGGTCAAAAGTACCTTTACGTTTTATAATTCAGGTCAAAACGGGGTTATTCTAATACAAGACGTGATCAGCTAAGCTTATAGGCATAGCAGCATGGTGTAGGAGTAGCTATAGCTATCTTATGACCAGTTTACATTGGTAGGTTAGGTACCCTACATTGCATGGGGGTTATACATCGGGGGATATACATAGGACAAAATTTGTGTTTTGCCAAAGGGGTAAATATACACCAGGGGGATAGGGGATATACACCCAAAAATGCGGTACCCCAAACTTGTTAAGTTGTTCTCACTTCCTGCGAACCACCTGTTTCTTTCGCTCCTTGTTTTTTCGTATTCTGAATTATTAGGTATTCCTTCGTTTGTGGCATGCACATTTTTTATTTTCTGCGCATATTCGCGATTGACGTCATTACATTTTGGCGAGACGTCAGGCACGGCCTTTGAAATAGCCGTGCTCTCTTCGAATTATACACAAATTTGCTTTCTGTTTTGTTTTACTTTCATAACAGAAGTTTTCTGTTGATTTCGCAAAGCCTTTATGACCTCCACCTCAATTTCAAGAAGTTGAGTTGAGTGCTACTTACGTATAACGTGTTACGTTACACCTTTCTTCAAAAGCTGTTGTTAGATTTTTCTTTACTTACAGCTGCTTTCTTGTTTTATTATCAATTTGGTTGCTAGGCAAAGGCAAGGTCCCATAAAAATAATTATTTTGGCTGCTCTATTATCCGACGGTATGAAAGCCTACAAGCGAAAATCTGCGTTGAAGCTTGCAATAAATGAAGTAGGCGTGTATTGGCTGGCACGTACCTATGCTATGCTTACCATACATTTCGTGACCCTGCCTAGCGACGAAACCCATATCCACGAGAAGAACACGCACTGCGTACTATCGAATAGTGTGGCATGCGGAGACGAGTAGTAATAATTTATTGTAAAATCCGGCCAAAATCGAACCAGTTTCTACTGGTTTCTTTTTTTTACGGGCGATGGAATCGAAGTCAAAACATCTGCATTAGTGTTGAAAAACGTCGGCTATAGCATCGATTTATCCGCCTACGTCGCTTGCGTTTTTCTGTGTGCCACTATACGCTAATAGCTGATAGCTTAGCTTCTGTACGTACAGCACCAACGAGCAGCTGCTTGGCTTGCTTGAGATAGTGCTAGCTTGTTCTAGCCCAACCCAGGAACGAGGTTATGTGTGCTTTTGCTGCCGTACCATCATAGCTGTGAGATCCACCTTCCAGCACGCACGGTTACATATGTTGCTCTTGTGTTCCGCAGGCTTGTAGGCCACAGGGTGTTGGATGGTGTAAATATGCGTTGTACAGTCTACGCGCGCCGTGCCTGGCTCTGATACGTCAGCCGCATGTGCTCTTATTTGACTACTGTACTGTACTGTACTGTACTGTACTGTACTGTACTAAGCTTTGAGAAGGAATTTCAGTTGCTTCATGTGGGAGGCTTGAAAGCGGTACGTATTGTCACAATATTTGATGAAGCCGCCGTCTTCTTTTGGCGTAGGCGCGTCCAATGAGTGTCACAATTATTGAATACATACACACGCACTCAACTATGTGTGTATTACTGCCTGTTCATATATACTGTACGTGCGTAACCACGTACTAAACTATGTATGTGATCCTCTTCGGATAAGAATTGATTTTGAAAAAGTGCCAAAACAGGCTAGTAGGCCTGGTAGTTTATATTAGTTGCAGCCGGAAGCTGGCTGACTCTGCGTCTGGATAAGCCACAACTGTCGTCTGCTTCTACGCTTTCGTTGGCACCTTAGCATTATGGCAACTTGGAATTTCAACTTTTCCTTTTTCTAGCCTTGTTCGGTCTGCTTGCTGTTTTGCCACCTTCACATCACTTTCCCTTCCCTCCCGTTCCGTCTATATTTGTAGGCAACGCAAGAAAGATACTATATTTCTAATTGGGTTACTGTATGTGCAGCAAAAGTGCGAGTTGTGACGTTCTTGCCCAGAAACGGAACTCATCTTTGCGAACTGCGCCAAAATCAACAAGGCCGTATGCACATACAATATATTCATATGCTCCATAGTTTGGACACTTCGCGAATAAATGATGTCAATAGCGATACCTGGCTCAGTCTAGCGTACTATGTGTATTTGCTGAACGTATTGTTCCCATTATCATTGAAGCCTGCCTGCTTATGCGTAGTGTCAGAAACGAGTTTTTTTGCGATTTATGGTTGTCCATGCTTTTGCTTTATTTTGTCCCGAACCAGGGGCGTCTAAAGTATCGCGATGGCGTATTTTACATACTCCAGGACGATTATCTAAAACCACGCCCTTCGACGATTACTCCCACCATTCTTCACGCCCAACATGTTGAAACATAGGAAACAGAGCACAAAACGCTACAATTATGGATGAAACATGAGACACACCGATTCTTTTGCTTGTACCGTCGTTTGCAACAGTATTAGACTTCAGTTATCCTGATTCCAGCACCATACTACAAGTGTTTACATATAGGAGTTCACAAATGGGCAAGAAAAACCGGCAAATTGGAAAATTTATATACACAGAAAGAAATTATAGCTTGGCATAAAGGAAACCGAAAGAATCTTCTTCATCTCCATCTCAATTTTTTCAAATCCCCATCTCCATGTCCATCCTCAAACATCTCCACCTACATCATCTTCATCTTCATAAAATCTTCTCTATTGCCATCAAATCTCCATCTCCATTTATTTCCACCATCTCCATTATCATCAAATCTCCATCCATCTCAATCTCCATCTTCATCAAATCTTCTCCATCTCTATCGCCATCAAATCTCCATCTTCATCATCATCTCCACCTACTTCCATCTCTATCTCCATCTCCATCCAATTCCATCACCATCAAACCTCCATCCATCTACTTCCATCTCCATTGGGTGACAGGGACTGATGAAAGCGGTGGTCTGGGGCTGAGCAGGGGAATATGGATACTGGTGAAGGCGAGGGGGGGATGAATGGGCCCCGATGAAAGCAGGGGCAGGGGCTGGGCTGACCACTGCATCCAACTTGACCAATAATAAAAGTGGGGGTGGGGACGAAACACTGCAGCAGTCCATCTTGACCATGGAGGTTTGATGGCAATGGAATTGGATAGCGATGGAGATAGAGATGGAAGTAGATGGAGATGGAGATTTGATGATGATAGAGATTCATGGAAGGAAATAGATGGAGATGGAGCCGATTTGATGAGATGGAGATTGAGATGGATGGAGATTTTATGATAATGGAGATGGTGGAAATAAATTGAGATGGTGGAGATGGAGATTTGATGGCAATGGAGAAGCTTTGATGAAGATGGAGATTGATGGTGATGGAGATGGTGGAAATAGTTGGAGATGGTTGGGATGGACATGGAGATGGGGATTTAAAAAAATGGAGATGGAGATGAAGAAGATTCTTTCAGTTTTCTTTGTGCCAATCTATAATTTCTTTCTGTGTAAATAAATTTTCCAATTTGCCAGTTTTTCCTGCCCATTTGTGAACTCCTATATGTAAACACTTGTAGTATGGTGCTGGAATCAGGATAACCGAAGTCTAATACTGTTGCAATCGACGGCTACAAGCAAAAGAATCGGTGTGTCTCATGTTTCATCCATAATTGTAGCGTTTTGTGCTCTGTTTCCTATGTTTCAACATGTTGGGCGTGAAGAATGGTGGGAGTAATCGTCGAAGGGCGTGGTTTTAGATAATCGTCCTGGAGTATGTAAAATACGCCATCGCGATACTTTAGACGCCCCTGGTTCGGGACAAAATAAAGCAAAAGCATGGACAACCATAAATCGCAAAAAAACTCGTTTCTGACACTACGCATAAGCAGGCAGGCTTCAATGATAATGGGAACAATACGTTCAGCAAATACACATAGTACGCTAGACTGAGCCAGGTATCGCTATTGACATCATTTATTCGCGAAGTGTCCAAACTATGGAGCATATGAATATATTGTATGTGCATACGGCCTTGTTGATTTTGGCGCAGTTCGCAAAGATGAGTTCCGTTTCTGGGCAAGAACGTCACGAACTCGCACTTTTGCTGCACATACAGTAACCCAATTAGAAATATAGTATCTTTCTTGCGTTGCCTACAAATATAGACGGAACGGGAGGAAGGGAAAGTGATGTGAAGGTGGCAAAACAGCAAAGCAGACCGAACAAGGCTAGAAAAAGGAAAAGTTGAAATTCCAAGTTGCCATAATGCTAAGGTGCCAACGAAAGCGTAGAAGCAGACGACAGTTGTGGCTTATCCAGACGCAGAGTCAGCCAGCTTCCGGCTGCAACTAATATAAACTACCAGGCCTACTAGCCTGTTTTGGCACTTTTTCAAAATCAATTCTTATCCGAAGAGGATCACATACATAGTTTAGTACGTGGTTACGCACGTACAGTATATATGAACAGGCAGTAATACACACATAGTTGAGTGCGTGTGTATGTATTCAATAATTGTGACACTCATTGGACGCGCCTACGCCAAAAGAAGACGGCGGCTTCATCAAATATTGTGACAATACGTACCGCTTTCAAGCCTCCCACATGAAGCAACTGAAATTCCTTCTCAAAGCTTAGTACAGTACAGTACAGTACAGTACAGTACAGTACAGTAGTCAAATAAGAGCACATGCGGCTGACGTATCAGAGCCAGGCACGGCGCGCGTAGACTGTACAACGCATATTTACACCATCCAACACCCTGTGGCCTACAAGCCTGCGGAACACAAGAGCAACATATGTAACCGTGCGTGCTGGAAGGTGGATCTCACAGCTATGATGGTACGGCAGCAAAAGCACACATAACCTCGTTCCTGGGTTGGGCTAGAACAAGCTAGCACTATCTCAAGCAAGCCAAGCAGCTGCTCGTTGGTGCTGTACGTACAGAAGCTAAGCTATCAGCTATTAGCGTATAGTGGCACACAGAAAAACGCAAGCGACGTAGGCGGATAAATCGATGCTATAGCCGACGTTTTTCAACACTAATGCAGATGTTTTGACTTCGATTCCATCGCCCGTAAAAAAGAAACCAGTAGAAACTGGTTCGATTTTGGCCGGATTTTACAATAAATTATTACTACTCGTCTCCGCATGCCACACTATTCGATAGTACGCAGTGCGTGTTCTTCTCGTGGATATGGGTTTCGTCGCTAGGCAGGGTCACGAAATGTATGGTAAGCATAGCATAGGTACGTGCCAGCCAATACACGCCTACTTCATTTATTGCAAGCTTCAACGCAGATTTTCGCTTGTAGGCTTTCATACCGTCGGATAATAGAGCAGCCAAAATAATTATTTTTATGGGACCTTGCCTTTGCCTAGCAACCAAATTGATAATAAAACAAGAAAGCAGCTGTAAGTAAAGAAAAATCTAACAACAGCTTTTGAAGAAAGGTGTAACGTAACACGTTATACGTAAGTAGCACTCAACTCAACTTCTTGAAATTGAGGTGGAGGTCATAAAGGCTTTGCGAAATCAACAGAAAACTTCTGTTATGAAAGTAAAACAAAACAGAAAGCAAATTTGTGTATAATTCGAAGAGAGCACGGCTATTTCAAAGGCCGTGCCTGACGTCTCGCCAAAATGTAATGACGTCAATCGCGAATATGCGCAGAAAATAAAAAATGTGCATGCCACAAACGAAGGAATACCTAATAATTCAGAATACGAAAAAACAAGGAGCGAAAGAAACAGGTGGTTCGCAGGAAGTGAGAACAACTTAACAAGTTTGGGGTACCGCATTTTTGGGTGTATATCCCCTATCCCCCTGGTGTATATTTACCCCTTTGGCAAAACACAAATTTTGTCCTATGTATATCCCCCGATGTATAACCCCCATGCAATGTAGGGTACCTAACCTACCAATGTAAACTGGTCATAAGATAGCTATAGCTACTCCTACACCATGCTGCTATGCCTATAAGCTTAGCTGATCACGTCTTGTATTAGAATAACCCCGTTTTGACCTGAATTATAAAACGTAAAGGTACTTTTGACCTCAAAAACATGCCTCTACAACAAACCTCTCACAAACATAAATTTCGTCCCGTGTATATCCCCTCATGTATATCTCCATGGCATGGTGTATAACCCCCTATCAGACTTTCGATTTTTCTATAGGCCTCTGCGGCTATTCACCCAAAAATACGGTATGCATGCACCGAAAACAAAACGTGCGTTCCAAGTACAGTATGAAAAGAAGCAAGGCGCTCTGCCGCATTCAGATAAGCGACGTATGCCCGATGAAAATCTCGATGGCTGTTCATACCTATGTTTCGCTTGCTTTTCGGGCGTACATCGCTAATCTGAATGTGGAATCATACATAAACCGAAAGACACACGTGTTGTATCTCTTCACCGTTTCATGCCGCGGTCAATTTAGCGGCCGACGTAGGCCCAAAAAGCGAGTGACTGCACCGCACTAGTGAATGGACAACCATGGACCCTTTCGGACGTCCATCGAACGTAGTAAGTTAGACGTACGTCGGGTGAGATGAACGCGGTATTATTAGCAGATAACCTGCCAGATTACACTGCTTTCTGTTCGTCTTGCCGTGCTCACCTCCACCACGTTTCTGCTCCTTCGTTTGTGCTTCGCTCGGTTAGGATTCATTTCCTGTCCGGTTACGTGGTTCTTCTTGCCTGCCCTTCCGTCGACCGTCGGTTTCGGTTCATGGCGCGTTCACCAGACGTCCGTACGGACGTACGTCCGACGTATCTATATACATGAATCGTGTACTCCTAAATACGTCGGGCGATCTGGGAGTACATGGTTCATGTATGTAGATACGTCGGACGTACGTCCGTACGGACGTCTGGTGAACGCGCCATCAGTTCGTGGTATTAACTAATACGCAACCAAAACAACCAACAACCAAAACAACCAACGTGGACTTCCTAAAAAATGGCTCCGCCTAAATGACACACTAGTTGCGAGTGTGAAGAACCATGATCAATCAATATACCCTTATTGAAATTGTGGGGTAGCGTGGGGACAGTTGGTCCAGAACATGCAGCAGTGTGTCTAGACTCTAGAGTGACTGAAAAAATGGAAAACTTCCAATGTCATAGGCGTTCAAACAAAATAGCATGAATTCGCACGGAAAATATGGATGCAATTTTAGGTGTTGATCTTACTAGGCACTGAGAGCTGGGTGGTGAATGGTAATATATGTTTTGTGCAGGCGCTTGGGCAAACTTCAGCTCAGGCTGAGGCTTCGGCTTAGGGCTTAGGTATTGGATGCAGAGGCTGAGGCTTAGGGCTTAGGTATTGGATGCAGAGGGGTGTAGGCCTCAGCCTTAGCCTAACACTCTGTCTGTGTGCCTGTGCAAAATAGATAATACCATGCACCACCCAGCTCCCTGGGTCCTCCCTGGACACGGCAGATATTTCAAATTACCCCCACTACCCTATTGCAAGCGTTGGCTCAAATATTTTCCTGCTACCTGCCCATTTGTTGCTTCGACAATGTCTGTTGCGCCACTTTGTTTGTATGCGCCATTTAGGCAGATCCTATTTTCAAGAAGTCCACTTTGGGTGCGATTTGGGTCTTTTGGTTGTTGGTTGTTTTGGTTGCGTATTAGTTATTACTCAGTTCGTTCGGTCGATTTCGCGCCGAGTTGAGCTGCAGTTAGTCACCATCAAAACTTGCCGTTTTATCCGTAAAAAGGTAAATCTTTTTACTGCATAAAGACAATGAATACAAATCGCGACAGCGTTTTCCAGGTTTCAAGAGTCATTTTTGTTGTTGGTTTCCTCATGGCAAGTTGTCTTCTTGCATTGCTGGTGAACTGGTGAAAAGTCTTCCTTCCAACGCCAGCCGTTTTTTTCCTAATGGCAGTTCACGGGCGTTTTTCTATTTTCACAGCATTCTACTGGATGCTTGAACTAACTGTGGGAATGGCAGACGCTTCTAGTAATTGCACGCAAATTTGTGCTCGAGACTGTGCCAACCTCGAGAACCATTACCTTTGCTATCATGTGAGTTGATCGATGACCCAGAGGAAGGACAAATATGCAAAGCGACGTGCAAGTAAAAGCCACTTGCATTTACTTGCACACTCGGTAGATTATGTACAGGTATAGGATGTAGATTGCGATGGGGGATAGGGGGTGTATGTACATACTTCGTTGCCTTTTGTGATTATTCTAGGTGTGACGCAGTTTGCGAGTTAATGTGTATCGACGACGGCTTTCGAGAGGCGGCTGCTTGTGAATTTGAGCTTGGAATATGCACTCCACAATGCAGGTGTGGGTTTTGGTTGTACCTTTACATACATGGTATTTGTTTACTATGCCTCTGTCTGGTCCCTATATGTACAGTATATACGTAAGCTGTAAGAAATAAGCCAATATAAGCCATCCTGTCCCTATCCCTACAATGTAGAGATGGGCCGAGACTCTCGGTCTCGGTCTCGGTCTCGGAAATCTCGGTCATTTTTGGCGATCTCGGTCTCGGTCTCGGTCTCGACTTTAGAATTTTCAAATTCTCGGTCTCGGTCTCGGTTTGGCAACTTTTAGGGCCTATTTTAGGCGAGACCGAGACTAGATTGAAATCGTGCTTCACAAGCAATTTTCATGCATTTCCGCTGAGATTTTAGCTGCCTATCATGAAAAAATTTCCCTGCGGGGCGATTTTACCCATGTATGTAGAAAATAGAAGTGAAGCACCTATTCGCCACTGTTTTCGCCAATAAAATTTTCATAGAAAACGACCATCAGAAAAAATACAAACGAAATTCCATAAGTTTTTATACCAATGCTTAGTCTCGGTCTCGGTCTCGATCCTCGGTCTCGGTCTCGACAAAACCCCAATCTCGGTCTCGAT
>JASAMW010003218.1:0-31320 GCA_030247985.1 Epsilonema sp. ZAB3_2
GAATGCTTGTTTGCCTATCTTTTAGCTTGTTTCTAAACGAAGGTTTCGCTTCCTATGTGGAGTACATCGGAACTGATTACATTCCAGCAGTCAATTACACCTTCAGAATAGTAAACGAATATAGCCAAAAGAGGACCACGTGGTTTGAACCTTGGTCATTCATTACTTTCTTTACTACGGCAGTTACTTACAGTTAGAGTAAACTTTTTTCTGTTTTCTGATCGTAGACTGACCAATTTGCATCGCTGGACACGATTCCAGCTTTGCGCAGAGATCAACTGCTTAGTTCGCATCCAATCAGTTTCAACGTCGGATCCACGGCCAGTCAGATCAACCAACTCTTCGATACGATTTCCTACGAAAAGGTGAACATCATAATTGCTTGAACTACTGTATGTACCTTTCCCCAGCTTATTGTCAACTAACGTACGTAGGTAGGTATAGCCTATTGTGAAAATGAGCAGACTAAGTATCTACATAAATTTATCGGGAAATTTTTAGGGCGGTGCAGTACTGAAGATGCTGAACTTCACCTTGGGCCAAACGACCTTTGTCAAAGGAGTCACGGTAAAGAAGAATTAGACATACAGTACACCTGTTGGCGTCCAAGTCAAGCCACACCATTTCAAATTGGTCAGTCATTATTGCATGAACGACTGACAGACAAGGTTGAACTTTTTTCAGATGTACCTGAAAAAGTACAGCTACAGCAATGCCAATCACTTGCAACTCTGGGCCATGCTACAGCAGGTAGAAGCTAGCAGAAAGTTTGACGACACTGCATTGCTGCCTGCTCACTTTATTGGTTGTTCTTTCGCTTCTACAGGCAGTTAACGCCAATGGATCAATATTCGATTGGAATGGCAACTTGTTGAACGTGACAAAATTTATGGAACCCTGGGTAGATCAGATGGGCTATCCGTTGATCAGTGCGACGAGAACTGGACTCACCGTTAGCCTAACACAACAACGCTTTCTTGGCTCCAAGGCTGCCATGATGAACAAGGCGCAGTGGGCTCCCAGTCCTTACAAGTACAGTACAAATGCGAATGAATGACAGGCAATAATTCCAGATGAATTGCCAACGAAAATGCCACTTTCATTCAGGTACCAATGGAACGTCCCCGTGTGGTACCAAGTTGGTAACGCTGGTAATATCAGCTTTGTTTGGAATCAACCAGCTACAGCGAGTGAGATTGACTCTTGCGTTACGTTGCGTATGTGGTACTCACTCAGCTCAAAACCAAACTTTCTTTTCCTGTCAGTACGGTAAGTAAAGTGGATATTTTTTTAGCCCAGATTAAGCTACAGCCCAGTACACCTGTGAACCAGTGGTATCTGCTGAACTGTGGCATGCGCAGCTTTTTCCGTGTCAATTATGACCAGAACAATTGGAACCTCATTATTCAGCAATTGAAGAGAGACCCTACAGTAAGGAGAGTCGAGCACTTCCTAACGGTACAGTACGTATACTACAACTCTTTTCAGGCTATTCAAGTCAAAAACCGGGCCCAGTTAGTAGATGACAGCTTCAATCTTGCAAAGTTGGTCGCCCCGTACCTTTCTGTCAATTTTTGCTTGGGCATTTGCATGTGTTACGTACTGAGTACGTATGGCAATAGCAAGGATCCATGAACAAGAATAGAATCTTGCATGGCCTGCGCAGATCGATCCCTGACCGGAAACGTCGTCCTCAAAATATCCGAAGGAATAAATAATCGATTATATAAATATGCGATCAATCAATACAATGGATCCAGTAGTACATGACAATATATGATCGTACATAACAATCATCGAATATATAAATAGTGGATCGTATATAGAAATGTACGATCGTCTATGGAAACGTATGATCGTCAATAGAAACGTATGATCGTATATAGAAATGTACGATCGTATATAGAAATGTACGATCGTACATAGAAATGTACGATCGTACATTTTCTATATACGATCCACTATTTATACAGGGTGTCCGTTTTGGATAATGAAATGTCGTTTGCAGTTATAACTTGGGAACCACAAGAGTTAAAGCGCTGAAAATTTTTTTGCAGATACCCAACAATATGCCTAAACGTGTGTAAAAATGGCGTCCCAAAATTCTAATCTGAACATAAGATATTGGTACTTCAAGTTTTGCCCACGAAAATCAGAAGTTTTTGGATCAGAAGTCTGGTGTTCAGACGAATCTTTGTGACATCTTCAACATAATGTCATGCAGTTGCATGTGGGAATACACCACGAATATTATTTTACAGTTCTGGGGAAATCTTCAGCTAACTAGAACATGGTAGCTTGTTCGGGAGAAATTCCTCCAGGAAAAGTTGGGGAGTCAGATATGGCGAGCAGTACTGGATGACTACTGCCAGGCTACTGCTGGTTTGGTTTTGTCTGAGTTGAGTTTTGCAGTGAACCGATATGTGCATGCAGCAAGTCAGGAAAGAAAAATGTCTCCTCTGGCATTTCCTGTTGCCCTTTCAAACAGATCCCATGTATTGACTAGCGCTATGATGAGAATGTCACAAAAATTCGTCTGAGCAGTGAGCACCAGACTTCTGATTCAAAAACTTCGGATTTTCGTGGTCGAAACTTGAGGTACCGATATATTATGTTCAGATTGGAGTTTTGAGACGAAATTTTCACACAAGGTTAGGCATATTCTTGGGTATCTGCAAGAAAATTTTTAGCGCCTTAACTCTGGTGGTTCCCAAGTAATAACCCCAAACGACATTTCATATCCAAAACGGACACCCGGCTGTATATTCGATGATTGTTATGTACGATCATATATTGTCATGTACTACTGGATCATTGTATTGATTGATCGCATATTTATATAATCGATTATTTATTCCTTCGGATATTTTGAGGACGACGTTTCCGGTCAGGGATCGATCTGCGCAGGCCATGCAAGATTCTATTCTTGTTCATGGATCCTTGGCAATAGCGTCCGAGCTAGAGTACGTACGTACTGCGTCCATACTGAGTACGTACGTAAACCAGTTCTAGGTACTAAGCGAGTTTGCCATCTGTCCCCGGACCGGCACCTGGTGGTGGGGTGCCTAAGTCCACAGCTTTGTCCGAGGGTAGCGGGTTCGATTCCCGTTTGGTCCTATTTCTCTCCCCCTCCCCCTTTTCGGGGCTCGGCTATCGCCATACGGAACGCGGCACGTCACAGTACGTATGTACGTACATAATACATAGCGTATGTAATTATTGTGCTGCGGTGCACTGCGACTGTGTGAGTTTTTCTGGCAGGGCCAGTGTCATAAGTTACCCGACGGCGTTGTCTTTGAGTCTGTACCTGCGAAATGAGACCAATTACATCCCATGGTCAGCGGCAAGCGCAACGTTTACCTTCTTCGAGGACATGTTTATTCTAACCACCAACTACAGATATTACAGGGTACATACATGCACGTATACGTACATACAGTACATACATAGGTAGCATAATGTAACATAGTGTACTTTACATTGAACCATCTAATGCGTATTGTATAATGGGCTAAAATGGTTGGCGAAGCTATGTTCCTATTCTTTTAGAATTACATTCTGAGCATTGTGAGTCCCATCTACAATTACTTCATGACGCACAACTGTCCAACATGCACCAATCCTGCACCTGTAAACAACATCTTGTACCAGTAAGTCCTGCATGCCGTATGTATGTACTGTACTGTACAGTACATGTATTGACATTTAGCCTGCATGCCGCGTTCACCAGTCGTCCGTACAGACACCTTGAATCCGTACGGACGTCGTACATACGTATGCACTCCTAGATAGGTACGTACGGATGTCTGGTGAACGCGGCAGCACTCTTAATTCATGTTTTGACTTTTATAGTAATCTGAGGCGAAGCGCCATCTCTTACGCTTGTAAGCTTCAGCAACCCCAGTGTACCAGCATGGCAATAACCAAGTTCAATCAGTTCAAAAGTGCCTGCAATGGCTCCACTAGTGGATCAGCAGCATGCAACCCGTATGTTCATTGCATTTTACCATTATTTCATCACTGTATGTACAAGTGGCCCATCGCCCATTGCCCCATTGTATGCTGTATGCATGCGCTATGGACGCTCCTGAACAAGTATGCGAATTGCGTTTATCGGGTTTGAAGCATGGAAGCGAACATTCGTTCACCAGTTTACTGTACCGGCGTCACACACGGCACGGTGTCAGATTGGTTCATGCTATGGAATTTCTACTTCATAGAACAAGTGGCAGCAGAAAAAAGCGCAATTCTCTATGGATTGTCTTGCACAAGAGAGCCTTGGCTCCTTCTAAAGTAAATTCGCTGACATGTAAAAAGTGTTACCCCATCCTGGCGTGCTGTATAATTTACCTTATGTTTGGGTGTGTAGCCCCGGTGGCTGTCGTGCAAAAATCGAGAGCAGAGGTCTGATCACTGGGACACCAGTGTTATACACTGGGATATGCACCTAAACATACGGTGTCTGCATGTGAAACATATTTCTTCATTTACTCCCATAGGCTGTTGAATGCTGGATTAGCAGCTCCTTTGGGTGCACCATCTATTGACAACCCCGTACGTAGTCAAGATGCGCGCTACGTGTTCTCCTATGTTGGCCAGAATCCTGTGGGTCGCGAACTGATGTGGAATTATCTCTCCGGAAACTGGAACCAGCTTTATCAGCGGTGAGAACCCCAACACCACGCGTAGGATGGAAATGGATGGATAGGACTACAGTGTAGTATCCTACGTATGATAAGATACTACCCGTACTACACAGTATGGCTACGAGTTGATCAAACACCAGAGTTGCGTTCTTTTAGATATAAAAGCAGCATTTTCGGACTGACTCGAATTTCCAGCGCGGCTACCAGGTCCTTCAACACGGACTATCAAATCAACGAGGTGTTGTTTTGTTCACTGCTTGCATATTCCTCCCTCTTTCTAATGTTTATACTATTTTGTTCCTGGTAACGAAGTACATACGTAGTACTACTCTCGACTCATCTCCACGAGAACTCTTTTTCAGCTGCAAACCTTCATCAATAGCCACCAATTGGGTTCGGCGTCTGGCAGCTTCAATCGACAGCTGGAGGCCGCCAAAGCCAATCGGGCTTGGATGCAAAGCTTTTCGTCAACCGTCATTTCCTGGCTCAAGAACAACGTGCCAAGCATGTAGGCTAGGCAGCCGTCTTCAAATCGAGCGATCTAACGACAGTGTTTTTTGCTCAGACTATTAGCGATGACCAAAAATGTTCATGTGTATTGATTGAAGTGCTTTACATATAATACAGTACCAATCTACCGAGAAAGGCGAGATACAATATTGAGCTACACAATATGTAGTACGTGTGTAGAAGTGTGCCTATGACGCACGTTAATCTAATCCCATCCATAATAGGGTTAGATTTATCTCAGCTTCCTATGTCGTCCATATATCCCTTCCAGCAAAAGGTGATGCATGATAGATGAGGTATTCATAAGTTGCCATCATGCGAGCAGGAACGTAGTGGAATGAGATTGCGGTATCAGCACAGCATTCCAAACCCTGCAACCAAAACCAACCAAATGGGCTGAATTAAAAAGAATCTATTAGGACATGAATCGAATTATGGAAAGCTCTCTTTAGCTCACGTGCGCATTTCGTACCTGTTTCACTTCGTACGCAGTATAACGCCAAAACCAAAACTTCTTGTCCGGCATTGATTCCTTCGCACGAATCATGAAGCTGGGTTCAAAGGGAGAAAAGCGAAGTCGCCCCTGCGCGTCCCTGGTATCCGCTGCGGTAATGTTTACCTAAACGACCAGTACTGTAAACCCTCGTTTGTAGCCCCCCTCGAATATAGCCCCCCTCGTATATAGCCCCCCTAATCGGCTACTAACATCATTTGCCCTCGTATATAGCCCCCTATTGAGAAACCCGAAAAGCAACGGAAAACGTGTGTTTTTGCGCTAAAAACAGCGTTTTGGGAGTGTTTTCATGCATAGGAGATCATTCGCACATCATTTGGAACAGTTCTGAACATTTTACCTGTGGCGCCTCTTCGACCGAAAATTTTAAAAGCTGCAGTTTTGATTAGAGGAGCTTGGAAACATGCAAAATAACCGCCAGAAATGAGTTCAGGAGGTCAAAAAACCTTACTTTGGGTGCAAATGTAAATTGCCCTCGTATATTGCCCCCCCCCCCCCTCGTGTATAGGCCCCCTCGTACTCTATATAGCCCCCTAATCGGCGACTAACGTTTTGATAGCCCCCGGGGGCTATAAACGAGGGTTTACAGTAATAAATTACCATAGTATGCACTGAGGCAGGTCATCTCTTGAAGAAACAACCTGAAACCCGTCACGACATAAATAGTATGTACGTTTGTATGTAATGTACTACTTACCAAGGCGAGACATTTCCCAAGCTCCATGTCCTCATATCCAGTGTTCTGCTGAGAGCACCCGTGCATGTCCAAGGATTCGACGACTTTTGGCAAAATCTTCGTGCTGATTACATAGCCGGCGCCTCCGCTGTGATAGCGTACCCGGTTGGGTTCGGGAGGGTGATAAGGAAAGCCGTAGTAGGCTAAATCCCCCGGATTTTTCCCGTTCAAAAACAGTTGCAAATTTTCCATGATTACGTAGGTGTCGTCGTCAGCCTTCAGTAGCCAATCGAATTCTGTTGAATGCATGTCCAGTATGTAGCGAAGAGCTAGCTTAGTTTTGAGCCATAGATACCAGTAGTGCTCCGGAAGAGGCAAGTGCACCAATAGGACGTTGTTCTCCTGGAATTCGACTCTTACCGGCTTCGATTTAATCCGCTTTAGCTCCCGCTTGGATAAACTATAATCCGTTAGCTGGCAAGCTAGGGTTTCTGGGCTAAGCACAGTTTGACGACGACGTCCGTGGTCTGGTTGGTCACTGTAATGACTCGTTTATAATCCCCACCTACGTATGTACATACGTATGTACCTATAACCCCATAGCATTTTCAATATAGTACAAGTGTCGTGTGTGTATTATGTCCTCTCCAGCAAGCTAACGGACTGTAGGAGGATGCTGTTTCTTGGCAATTGCGTGCTTCACTGCAGTGCTATTGCTATCGCCGACCATGAGCAGAGTCTTGCTGCATTTTCGCGCCCAAGTTTCCAAAACGGCCGCATGCTTTGATTTGGCGTCTTCTGTTGTCAGAAACCAGCAGAGTATCCGTTGAGAATCGCGTAATCTTGCTACCAAGCTCTGCTTTTCTGTGAAAAGCACACAAACAGGCGCACCGTTTGCCCATCGTACATATGTACAGTACATTAGTACAAAGAAACAGACAACAGTACTGTAACCTACATGATTACATACGAGTATGTAATTTGTATGTTGGGCCATACGCTAAAATAGAAAGGTTCGATTTCGATAGATGCGGGGAATGGTATAAAAGAACCCACCCAGATGGTATAAAAGAACCCCCAGAACCCACAGCCCAGATCGCCTTTCAATGCAAAATCAAGCACGATACGATACGCGTATCAACGTGATTTTTTCTTTTTAGTGTCCTATCAAATACCTAACTTCTGGTGACGAGATGACTGTTTTGGTTTTGCTCATCCATAGGATGCCTAGAAGTGACCCGCACTCATACCCAATTGAATTCTTCTGATGGCATCATCCAGAGGAATTTTTAGGAGATCGTTCTTGAAAGAAGCGTCTGCTTGCGCTTGTTTGCTTTGACTGATAAAAGACGGCATGGAAAAATATTGCTGACAAATCTGTGTTGGAGTAGCGGAATGCAGGACGGAAACAATACCAGCTACACAAAATACGGAAGAAATGGCCAATAGCAGAGTCCATTTGCGAAAAAGCAGCTTATTTGAAGGAAATGAATCAGCAGAAGCAGTTACTGCGGAATTTGCAACGAACCACTCCATGAATTAGTTCAGGAGAACTGTACCTACGTAGGTAGGTTAAGGTGTTGTCATTAAAAAATGTGCCATATAAAAAATATTTCGTTTAGGTACGAAATACACCGGCACGACCACACCCACATGTGTACTACCGTTTGGATGTGTACAACAATTACTCGTCAGATTACGACTAAGGACGTATGTATCGTCCGCTACGATGGCATACGCATGCATGCTGTTTGTGCAGTTGTTGATGTCATCATTTTCAGTTCCGCAGCCTGATCAATCAAAAAGAGCAAGAATTCGAAAGCCGGATGATGGAGATGGAACAAAATTAGCGTGCCGCAGCCTGGCCGTCCAGCGAAATGAGGATGAAATTGGCAAAGAAACAAGCAATGGGGATGAAATTCACGGAACACTGATCCACATCCACATGGTCACGCGCTCATGATGAAAGTAGTGCCTTGCTTGCAGCTGCAGCAAACCGACTATAAAAAAACCAAAAAGTGAGGTTGGGAAGTGAATCAAATTCACACAAGCGAAATATACTGAGCATTGCTAAATATTGCTGTTAGCTTTACAAAGAAAGACGGTAAAGTGTTGCCAACCTTAGCGTGCAATTGGCTCGTAGTTTCACCGTGTTATTGTTGGCTTCACAACGGAAGGAAAATTATTACCTTTATAATAAAATATTGTGACACTAAACTATCGAAAGTCCATTCATGGATTTTTGCTAAAGTAATTTATTTGAGGCAAAAAATTGAATTTGTCCAGACTTTTCTCTTTTGAAAACTTGGCAACACTTTTTCGAAGGAAGGAAGAAAGGAAGAAACGGAAAAGGATCGGTCCGCGGAAACGTAGGTGCAGAAGCCGATATAGTCACCGACACGATCAAGAGCGTGCTTGACAATTTTGGCGCTCCGTAGTAATCTGGCATTTCTATACAAGAATAGCAACCGGCTTTGAAAAAGGGTCGAAAAGCCGGTTGCTATTCTTGTATAGAAATGCCAGATTTACTAAAATGCCACGGGAGCGCCAAAATTGTCAAGCACGCTCTTGATCGTGTCGGTGACTATACAAAGGAGGATGCAGCGAAGTCTAATGCAAGACCTGGATGCAGAAGATAACAAGTACTGGAATTCTAGCAACCTCAACTCTTTCAATTTCGAAGATGTGGCTGCGGCTGGATCTGTAAGAAACTCTAGAGCTTCTTCTGTTAGACTATAATTTTGCCTAGGCGGATGTCGTGAAAGCGATAGCAAGTGGAACACGTTTCAGCGCTTTTTTCTTTCAAAACTTGTTTTTTGTGCACATTTATTTACATTTTAGCCACGAAACCGCTACTAAGCTAAAAAGTAAATAAAATGTCCATAAAGATAAGCAAGTTTTGCAACAAGAAGCGCTACTTCGTGTGCGCCTCACTAAATCCATCTTGGTCCCATCATGATGCTCAGGCACAATTTGTGTTAGATTAAACCACTACCTGGTCTCGAAGCGAACCGCAACGCGCGCGTCGTCGTTTTTGTTACGTACGTAACGTACCGTAATTAATCCTTTATTCAGTCAAAATCGACATGAATATAGCAAGTGTCGAATGTGAACAGCAAAGCACACATTTTACAACACTGTATACATAATACTGTAAATAAGTTATGAAAGTCACGATAAAACATAGGCACTGTGAGGTTTAAAACTTGTAGACGCGGGCATGATCAACGATATCAATACTGTCTAGGGAAGTCAAAAATGAATTTCGCGAACTACTTAAGACAATATTTTCCGGCAGCTGGTTCCACAGAGGTACAACACGATGCCAAAACATGGACTGTTGTAAACTATTATGAGCATAAGGTACAGTAAGACGCAGTGGATGACCACGAGTTGAACGAGCCCTACGGAAAAACTGACTTTCATCCAAATCTACGCGCCCCGTAAGAACACAATAGAACATGCATAGATCAAATTTGATACGACGCACCTCCAAACTCTGAATACCCAGGTGAGCACAACGTAACTCATAGCTAGGCTTGGTACCGTGACACCTAGAAAATACAGCTGAAGTAAAGTAGGACTGTACACGCTCAAGCAACCTGATATCAGATACGTAATACATTATGTCGTATTCGTTCGCTTTTCGATACCAGGTTTAATGGAACACATTGTGCCTGAGCGTCATAATGGGACCAAGGTGGATGCGACCTTGCCCATTGTGAGGCTGATTTCTATTTATTTCGAGGCAAAGAGAGAATAATAAGGGATTCATATAAGAAACGGTGAACGGTCGAAGGTGGATGATGGCTATGGCTATTTATTCGACGTTTCTGCGGATAGATACAGTGGCTATGCGTAGAACAGGCATAGCTGCCGTCAACCTTTTACCGTTCTTTGTGAATTGGGCAGTACGCTTGCCCGGCATATATCGTATTTACCTGTCCTGGCTTGGGTGTGTATTGTACTAGAATAACCCTGGTTTGATCTCAATTATGCCCTAAAACACGTGCTTTGACCTAAAAAATATGCCTCTGCGCACCTCTCAAAAACATAAAAAATGCCCCATGCATAACCCCCCCCCCCCCCCCCAATGCATAACCCCCCAATGCATAGCCCCATATAGGACCTCTTTTTTGCATACAGGTAAATACGGTCCATACAGTTGCGTATGCCGAGCCGAGCCCTGCACACGCCTAGTGTACGTCCTACGTACGCCTATTATTCGGACACCTTCAATGTGTGATACTGTGAATGAGCCTTGAAATGCTTCCGTTTTATTGCAGGCAACCAAGGCTATATTGGCGGACCTTCAGCGCAGTAAAACCAGCGTTTCTGCTGCTCCGGACGAAAGTTTTTCAAAAGCGTCCTCCTCCAAGCGCAAGGATGACCGGATTGAAACTGTGGACTGGGCGGGAACCGTACTTCCTTCTGCCCAAACTACCGCTGAGCCATCGCCTCGGGAGCCAACGAACCTGTTGAGTATCGAATCTGCGCCCAAAAGACCCAGCAGTGCAAGCTTGACGACAACGGGCGTTCGCTACAATGCTTCCAGTGAAAGATTACTGTCATCTGCTGCTTCGAACAAGAGCTCAAATTTTACGAGCTTATCCTCTTCTGTTACTGCATCAACTGCTGTTCGAAGTGCGAGCCCATCTTTCAGTCCCAAGTTGGCACGACGCCAAGAACAGGGAGGCTCCTCATTGGCTGCGTCCAACAGTAGCGAGGAAAGTACCAGCAGAAGTGTGGGCAGCAATTTGAGAAGAGAAGCCACGCCTTCCGATTTGAATAGACTGGATACGGAACACTCGAAGCTCAAGATGAAGTTTGAGGTACCCTAATACTACTGTGGGGACACCCAGCGGTTCACAGCTTTTCTCATTGCTGTATGACTTTGCATCCAAAAAATTGGATCCGATTTGCTGTATTGGATTGGTCACTCGACTCCCCCCCCCCCCCCGCTGAAGACAACAAGGGTACTGTGGGGTTATTTTTCAGTCTTCAGGTTTATCCAAAAGCATGGGTCATTAAAGGAGGGTAACCGCCACCTCTTGTACACATCCGTTTATGGTGTGAAAACGTTGTTTTATAGCATATGAGAAGAGAACGTTATCGAGCTCCCGATATCAAGGAATCCGTTAGCCGCATGCTCAAGGGAGAGAAGCCAATATTGGAACTGTACAGAAAGAAGGCAGACAAACTCGCTCTTTTGGACTCGGCAATAGATTTGGGCGATGGAAATGTGATTATTCAGGTACACATGAATGCTAATGTAGGTATGGTAACATGGTACTGTTGGAAAGGGAGTAATAAAATAGTAATTTTGAAGATAAAAAATTTTTAGGACATATTGACGCCGGCCTTTTGTCCGTGCTTGTACAGTACAGAACAGAGTGTAGGCTATGAATGGTTGCACTGCTACGAAAGTGAGGACAGAGTATTTTATTGGCCCGCTACAGACGTGCTCCGAGTTTGCGCCGAGCGAGTTCGCTCCGAATTTGGAATGCCTTCGTTTTGAACCGAAACGAACGTCAATGACTCACACGACTTCGAATTACAAACTCGGTTGTTCACACGCACGTTCCGAAAAACGGAGCGAGTTCGGAGCGCTCGGTGATTTTGCATGTTGAAGCATAGTCAGGGCTCAGAATTCGGAGCGAATTCGAAGTTCACGTCTGTAGCGCCCCATTTATTGTACGCAGAACGGGTTGAGAGCAGAGCGGTCACCCTTCTCTCCAGTATCAATGGACTATTCGCTACTTGCGTTAGGATTCCTGGGTGGTCGCGAGTTGATAAATGCAGCAAAGTCGCGAATTCACCCAGACTGTAGAGACGACGAATTGCTTCGTTATTATGTCCTGGAAGCAGCGTGCGTGAACTCGTGACTTTGATGTTTCGGCTGGTCATGACCCGGAGCCCCGTCGCGGCTATCCTGACCAGGAAGCTGAACGCAATTGGCGAATATGTGCATTCGACACACTGGGGTTCTGTGTAGTGTATATTTTTAGGTTGTGCTCTACCTTCAACGTTCCTTGTGCCTTCCGCTCTTTCAACAGCAACTCCTTCGACAACCGGATGCCGCTACTCACTTCGTCGCATATCTCAGGGAACACGGGAAGCTCGACGAGCTTGTACAAACCCTATTGTAAGTTGGCAGTAAAACTGTGTTTGTAACGTACCTATCATCTATCCAGCGAGAATTGCCCACTTGATCAATCCCTTGCCTGACCTACGCAAAATAGAAAGTCGGTCACCAATTTGTAGTTGGCTTTTTATTTTCATACACACTCGTATATACATACATAAGCCTATTGCTGTTCCTTTTCTACGGCAGAAGCATAAGTATAACAAATAATTGACTGCGCAACACCGGGCACAGGCGCAAAAAACAAATCTTGCTAGCCGGACTATTATTCGCTATTTGCGCTAAGATTTTATGGGGTGGTCGCGTATGAGCATGTTTGGCTTAGCGCAAGCAGCGACTAGTTGCTACAGGGATGGGGATGGAATGAAGGTTGTTTTTTTGCATGTGATTTCTGACTGCAGATTTTTGGGCCAGAAAGAGGAGGCGATCACGGTTCAGTTTGCTAACGCTTGTCACCGACCTTCTTCATCGCAGAAACTGAGTGGTTTGAAGAGACTGCTGGAATCGAATCTGGCTGCGGATCCCGCGTTAAAAGCGGAAAGCGACTTGATTACAGAATATCATCTGCTGTTGGAGAGGCAGCTTCCAATTGATGTAAAGAATTGCGATACTCTAGCGTTGCATGCTGAGCCTAATCCTATCCTATCCACTACTTGCGCTGTAGCTGTTGCGGAACGTTGCCTGATGGCCGCCCCTTGTATTTTCGTGTAACTCTTCTAAGATAGGAAACGGTTTGGTTGCCGAAAGTCGGCGTTTCGAACTTTTCACAAATGGAAAAAGCATCTTGCCACACCCTGCCACAGCGCAAGTAGTGGATAGTAGTTGCACGACTTTGATTATTTTTGAGATTTCCAAAAATCCATAACGTGTGTGACCACCAAAAATATATAATCCCTATATAGAGAAGAATGGCCTACGTAGTGAAAAGAAACGAAGTAATCCCTGATAACTAGCTTTGGCCCTAGCTTTGGCCCCAATAAATTGGATCCCAATTTATTGGATATGGAGTCCCCAATAAATTGGATCGCCAAAACTAGTCAGGGGTTGTTTCGTTTTTTCTCTACGTAGGCCATTCTTCTCTATACAAGGATTATATATTTTTGATAGCACCAAGATCTATTTTTGTTATTAACCTCTCCTAATGTAGGCCTACAGTATCTGTGCGTAGCCGGACCCAGAAGTGGAGTGTTGCCTTTATGTTGCAGGCATCTGACGACAACGAATCACGGGTGGGAAAGAATCAGCGATTTCGGGCGTTTCCTAAGAAAGCGAGTCTGGTGGATCAACCGGTGCTCACTACCCTCTACTATTGCTGCCTCTACCACTACGAACTTCCTGAGGTATAGCCTAACTGTGTAGTGCAAAGTGCAGCTTTGTTTTGGACACCCTGTACTTTCATCAAGCTTACGCTCGACGTATATTCACGAGTTGCAGTAAAAGAAGTACTGGGTTCGACGTCATTTATTCTCCGCTCGCTTTCTTTTTCTTCCCAGCTGTCTAAACGACGTCGATCGCGCCGCCGACGCCGATCAAAAGTTGCACTGAAAATCACGGTTAATAAGAGGGGTAAGCTCGCGACCCAGACTTTCTTTTACTGCAACTGGTGAATAAGTAGGCTGCACACGACGCATTTGTAATGTTGTTGTGTAGGTGTGTGTTGCATATTATTTTCAGAATTCCTTCGCAAGCCCTCTGGCGTTGAGAAAAGCGCACAATCTCAGCGAGAAACAGTTCTGCTGGGTTGCCTGTAAAGCGCTGGCGCGTCAGCACAGGTGGGATGATATAAAGCTGCTGCTCACAAGCAAGGGCTTTTACGGATTGGGCAGCAGTAAAATTCGATCGCCTCTGCCCTACAAGAAACTGCTGGATATTTTGGAGAAGCAAGGCGCTACTGTAAATGTAAGTGGAGCATGATTTTGTACTATGGTGGTGCATGTTGTTCATGGTTGGTTGGTTGGATATAAACTGGGTTCATTCATACGGATGTGCGCAACAAATAATTTTGGGATATTCTTATTCAACTAGTTCAGCATGAATATTCTACACTTCTGCCAACTGGCATAGTTGTGTTGGATGTTTTGTTTTTTGTTGCAGATTCTAAGCTTTTACCTGCGTTCGGTGCCTGAATCGGAAGAACGCTTAGAGCTGGCGAAAAAATTCAAGTGTCATGAAGTTGCTGTTGATGTACGTAAGCACCCGTAGTATGCGACACACCTTGTAAATACTCTTACGAACGTACTGGTACGTAGTTCTATGGTTTTCCAATGTAAATTCGTACATACGCTCTGCGCTTGGCTGCTCCTTACATATTGTATGCCCCACGTGGCCAAGAATCCATAAGGATATAATCAAAATCTAGGGTTGATGATACTTTATTGAATCTTGATGTGCACCATCAGTTGGCGATAGCCGGTCCACTTTAGTAGTAGTGATGCGGAGATTTTCGACGTTGCGTAAGACTTTTTCGCGTGAATCCATGGATAAATATAGCCTATCTGTAATTTGCACTGGAGAAGTTTTTACGCCCGCCCAGTGCCAAGGATTCCTTTCGTTTGCAGGGTCAATAATTGCTGACGTCGGAAGCACTAACGCCATTGCGTGGTCACGCAAAAAAGCTTCCACAATGATGGAAGTCTCCGTATTCACTCGGTGTACTGTAGTATGTATAGTATGTATAGTACCGTATTTACCTGTGCATAGCCCCTCCTATGCATAGCCCCCCCCCCCCCTATGCATAGCCCCATATTGGCAAAACATAAAAAATGCCCTATGCATAGCCCCCCCCCCCCCCTATGCATAGCCCCATATGTACTGTAGAGTACCTGAACCTACCTATATAAGCTGGTCATAAGCTACCCATAGCCACTCCCACACCAAGCTAAGATGCCTATAAGCCTGCTTGGGGGTGTATTGTACTAGAATAACCCTGTTTTGACCTCAATTATGCCCTAAAACACGTGCTTTTGACCTAAAAAATATGCCTCTGCGCACCTCTCAAAAACATAAAAAATGCCCTATGCATATCCCCCCCCCCCTATGCATAGCCCCCCCCCCCCCCCCCTATGCATAGCCCCATATAGGACCTCTCAATTTTTGCATAGCCCCATGGGGCTATGCATAGGTAAATACGGTATATGTTGCAGTGTTACGTGGCATCCAAGGATCGTTTGGGTTTGTTCGACTACACGTCCAAGATTACTGCTCACACCAAGGAAGCCTACTACGCACAGGGTGCCCTACAAAATTCGGTACGACTTAAATTTAGAGATTTTGTCTTTGTGGAGTGTTTGTCATTGTTTCTTCTTGTTTCAGAGCTACAAGTGGAAAAACTGAGAAGTTGCAGCTGAAAATTTTTTACTTGCTACTTTTTATTTTGTGGTGCCATGAGAGCAGTTTGAAAAGTTTGTTTTGACTATTTGAATCGGTTGCCCAATAAATTGTCATACTTTGATTCATATCCTGATCGATGGAGGATGATAGTTGTGCCGATATGTCATTTGCTTTCATATTGTTGCGTCTGTATGTGAAGTGAATTGGTATTGTTAGGTAGAAGAAGGGCGATTTGCCAAATTAAATTTGTGATAGTGTGCTGGCTCAGGACATGTACACGTACAGTAGTACGTAGCTAGCTACTTGCTTACATTCTGCTCCTACCACTAGTACTCCATGTGTAGGATGCTCACGGAAAACTAAAATACTACATACTTTCAAGTAAAACAAGTAAAATGTGTCGTTGGCCTATGTAGTCCAGCGCATAATAATAAATCACATGCGTGCGCGCCCCTTACATGAAAATAAAAATAACAAATAATTATCTAACTAAGGACCGCTTTCTTTCATTTTGTTTTTATTGGGTTGAAGTTTCCTCTCGTATAGGGGACATGGCGAAAAAGTGGGAGGTTATAAAGTATGCTCTCTATGCTAGCTTTCGGACTTCATCTCGTAAAGGAAACTCTGTGGGTGTGTTCTGTCTCTGTGTAGTGTTGTGCTAGCAGCTATGCATGACCTACATTGTACGTACGTACTCACAGCACTTGGAAGGAAAAGATAGATGGTAATTGCAGGTGCATTCTATGTATTGTTCTTTTATGGTATTTTATCTGACTGCCAGTGCCACCAGGCTATAATTGTATCCGCATTTGCCTTTCTTGGTATTGTCGCTCACTTTCTGCGTAACTGCGCGCACAGTGCGATACGAAGGTACACGTTGGTGGCACTCCGCCCAGTTTCAGTAGTACATAATGCCGCCACAGCGTGGTCTGGTACTGTACGTAGGTGTACCTAGAGAGGTACTTATATACACATACATGCGTGTACATTCTACTACGTACGTATACAGTACAAGCTGCATACGTACATTATCATTTGAATGTAGTATGATACGTTGAATGTGGTTTGATGACGGCATCTCTTTGGTGGCAATAATGCTGTTATTTTGCCACGTTTGGTTGTACATTCTCACCGGATGACATGAATATCTGCGCAATCGCTCACAAGTACTACCTACCTATATGTAGCGATTTATGTAGGAGAGAGAATCATCGGATTTGTGCGATCTGAAGCGTGCACTCATTTATCATTTGGCGACGAGCTCCCTACGCAAAACATATACGTAACATACCTACCTATCCTGCGAGTACATACGCGCCGCCTAAACCTGCACGGTTGACAAGCCCTAGCTACTATGACCAGTCTATTGACACCGAAAACGCTGCAGTTGTGTCGTCGGCTGGACTTGTTCAAGCGTCATTCCGAACCGCTGTTCGAGGAGCGAAAAAACGGCGACGAAGCAGTGGATCCCGCTAGAAGTATGTCCTTGCGAAGGCGATCCTCCTCCTTCGACGCGCTCCACCTGGCGATCATGAAAGAGAAGTACCTGCATCCGGCTGGCAACAGCGGAGCTGCAGGGCGTGCTGGACGTGCGCTGCAGAGGGCGCAAAGCGTGAAAAGCGTCCGCCTCGACTCCGCACCTAGCGCCCTTAAGCCGCTAAGGCATTTGGCAGGTATCTGTACGTACACCACATGTAGGTAACGTATAATACGTAAAGCATGCGGGTAGCAGGGCCAGAAAAATGCAGCTGTACAGTAGAATATACAGTACCTTTGCAGGGAGTTTCAAGAACAAACTGGGCCTCAGCTCTAACTCCAAGCTGCTCGGTGTGATCCAAGTGGATGAGAATTGCAAAGACGACGACTGTTTGCTGGCCTTGGAAAAGATCAAGGTTAGCCTTCGGTTGGAGGAGCACAAACTATGCTACGCATAAAGACAGAGGACCTAGCATGCATACAATAATTCTTTGAAGGAAATTCGAAAAGCCGATAAATTGCACGGTACTCGTACCCTGTTGGAACTGTTTTCTGGTGGGCTGACGGTCTACAAAAGTTCAACAAAAGTAAGCTAGCAATGCGCTCTCTTTGTGAATAAATCCGTACGTACGTACACCGTACTGTACATATACGTGTACATTACATACGTACATATTACATGCATTGCTTTGGAAGCTTAGTTTATGAGGTTATTTACTGCAGAAAATCTTGGAAGTGATACCTGCCACAAGCATACTGCACATTTTTGAAACGCAACCAAAGAAGAAGATCATTTTCTGCGTGATCAGCACAAAACCCTGTCAGGGACACTTTCTACATGCCTTCAAACTGCAGTCTTCGGTACTTTCTTGTGCAAGCGACATCAGACATGCCAATTTGTTCGTACCGAGCTACCATACTTAGCCCTAGCCGCAGTCTTGCCAAGAGTCTTGCATCTTAAAGCATGGGAGCCAAACGGGCGTGCTTCAACACGCCAAGATCGACAACCGTGGCTACGAGTACGTTACAAATTGAGATATCTGATGTCAAGTCAACTAATGCATATTGTACATCACTAGGCAGGTGCGAGATTACTGAAATTCAGAAAAAACAGGCCGATCTATTGTTTGTCTTGTTGTTGAATACTACTAGGAGTACTACTTCTTGGTGTCGGAATTACGAAAAGTTGTCCTCAAGAGCCGGATTGTCACAGGCAACAATGAGCTTTGGCTGGATAATGGAGAAGCTGCAACGTCGACAAATCCGGCGCCTCAGACTGCTTCGGAAAATCAAACTGAAACTGTTTGCGCAATTTCCCAGGGCTGATATTTCCTCCATATTATATTTTTGTGTCGGGGTCTCCTGTTTTCCTATAAAAAGCCCAAAAGCACCACGCACAACAATGTACAGAGTGTCTCAAAATAAACCGAACACTTTTCTGTGCATGTAACTCTGGAACCACACGTTAGATTTTTATGCGGTTTCTTGTATTTAGTAGCCAAGACTTCAACTTAGACGTGTACAAAATTTCAGCTACTTGGTCCACATACTACTTCAGAAATTATGACGGTTTGAATCTCGAAGCTCAAAATCGACGTTTTTTCTTTAGTATGGAGAAAAATATTACGGTCTTATTTTTCAAGATACCTTGTTCCATGCGCATACTATGTTGCCACTGGGAATAATGCATGAGATACACATTTCCTAGCATTTTGGGACATCTTTTTTTTCAATACGAGACTAATTATATTTTGGACTATTCACAGGAGGCCCCTAAATCGGCACTACCAGTTCGAAAAACCCTCGTTTTTGACCGCCGGAGAAAGGATGTGTTTGAGCAACTTCCACTGGGCCTATATAGCTAAAATTTTGTGTACACATCTAAGTTGAAGCCTTTGCTACTAAACACAAAAAACCGCATGAAAATCTATCATGTGGTTCCAAAGTTATATGCATGGAAAAGTGTTCGGTTTATTATGAGACACCCTGTATGTGCATCGTGCATGCTTGCCATTGCCGATGACATAGAGTAGTCAGTGCTGAGAAGTGCCTTGGACTGGGCGGGGAAATATTTTGTAAGCCCTCACAATTTCACGCGTACTCTTGTCTTATCTGCGTGCGTACGTACATAAGGTATACTCATCGTAATTTGTATATACTTATTTTCCCGCATTAAAATAGAGTGCTATTATGTCCCATCTCATGTAGGCCTTCTTTGTCGTGTGACTATTTTACACAGTGCTTTGTTGTTGTCGCTAGTTGTCAACAGATTTATGAACTGTCTAGTGTACACAGGATATGTACAATACATAGGCTATATTATGTACATACATACCTACATAGGTACATACTGTACGTACTTTGTACGACGGGGGTCCCATGGAATGCTGCACCATAGACAACATTGCATGCGAGTTGCATTTCTCTTGTTTGTTTTACATACGGCATGTACCTATGTACATATCTATTTTATGTATCTACTCTGCCGTGCCACATATGCTCACTGGACTACATACTAGTTTAAGCAAGTTGTGCATCGATATAGGCTATATATTATCATGCTGGTCTCTTACGAAAACCCAACCCAGCATCGTCTTGCTGAATTTCCCCATGTCAGACCAACACAGGTTTTTTCAAGCGCCCAAAGAAAACGGACACGTCGATGCACCTTTGAGTGTTTCGAAAGTGTGTAAAGTGGAGGTGATAATTATTGATTGCAAAGCACGGTACTGCATCACATTGTAGCGACAATAATAGTGAAGTAAACGTCCACTTTCTTTGTACACAACAAGTGTTACAAGTCCGCTGAAGTTCTTTCTTTCCATCCGGCTGTGGCTGTATTTAGTTTCTTGCTGGCTCACTCCCTCACCGCACAGTTATATTTCTGGAAATGGGCCAACATTGTCGATCAAATCTTCTGCTGTCATTTTTCTGCTCCAGCAGCAGCCTGCTTCTTCTCTGCTTCGCCCATCCCCAATGCCTGGACTTCAAGGCGCCGTTCGAAGCGGCCACACCTCTAACTTTCTGCGACCAATATCGCGGCTACACCTGTTGCACCAGCGAAAAGGACACGGAACTCAACGAGCGCTTTTATCGCATTCTGGAGAAGTTTCGCTACAGCAACTTCGACCGGTGTTCTCAAATTTTGAAACAGCTTCTGTGCACGGAATGCAACCCGTACGCCGCTCATATTTATGACGCTGAAGCCAAACCGCACGCCCCTTTGTCTTTTCCTGGCTTGTGTCCAGAATTCTGTGAAGATGTCTATGGCAGCTGTCAAGAACTGATTGCTGAGCTTACGCAAGATGCGAGCCTGCTTGCTGCGCAACGGGTAGAAGATTTCTGCTTTCAAGTGGGTCTTTCTGACCCCGATTATTGCTATCCGGCTCTGATGACGAATCCGGTGTTTACTGGCGAGTTGGAGAGAAGTAAAAGCTCGGAGGACGGCTGTCTATGTGTGCAGAAAGTGGTGGACAATTTGCGAAATCCGACCTTCGGCACGTTCGCCCATGGAACGCCGAAGAAATTTTATGTCCTAGAGCAAAAGGGACTCATTTGGACGTACGTTCTGCCAAATTGGAAGAGGGCGACGATTCCATTTCTGGATATTCAGGTTGGCCTTTGGGCATAGGGTACTCAACTCAGCTTCCATCATATTATGTACTTTAGTAGCCTTACTCCTCCAATTTCATAAAAGAGTATGGGAAAAAAGTATTTTAAAAAGTATTTTCAAAAAAAAGACTTTTTCTTAAAAGACATGTGAGCACAAGAGAAGCAGTTTGAAAAATTTGGCAGCCAGTGCGTGAGTCGAACACGCAGCGCAGTACGGGATTACGCCCCTCTAAGCGCACGACCCCATCGGAGTGCACAGCTCAACTTCTCAAACTCCCACCCTTGTACATCGTCTCTGGGCTTGCACACGCTCTTTTATTGACCGCACAGACTTGCGGTACTTTTGGTTTTTTTGCGTCGTTACATAATGCCAAAGTTTTCTCGCTCATTCGACTTTTATGCAACTTTAGTACCAAGTACCAATTAGTATTGTACACCGCAAATGATTTGGTGTTTTACCCATCTCTGCAGAATCGTGTTTTCGTCACCAACCGCTTAGCCGACGAACGGGGCCTGCTGGGACTGGCGTTCCACCCCAACTTCACCTCCAACAACCGCTTCTACGTCTACTACACGGCGCTGGCCAACCGAAGCGCCACAGTGATTCGCATCAGCGAGTTCCACATTTTCCCCGGCTCCATGCCAGATGGTAGCTTAGTCGGAGCCAGAGACACGGAAAATGTGCTGGTGGAATTGGCCAAGCCTAACAATTGGTGGAATCACAACGGGGGGATGCTGCTCTTTGGAGCGGATGGCATGCTTTACGCGTTCATCGGAGACGGAGGCGGAGCAGGCGACTACTTTAACCACGGCCAGAATAAGTACGGTATGTATACATACGGTACATATTGTACACATAGTATACTCGCTGAGATGCATTGGCCATTTCCGGCTCCGGCTGTATACAATAATTGGGTGGATGTGATATTTGTTTGCCTTTTCTCAAAGAAGAATGGTCCAGAGAAAGGGGTAGGCCTACCTATTTAGATTTTGAAAATCTAAAACTTGATATTAGAGAGCTGAAATATTGAATCTAGCATAGGTAATAGGTATAAGTTATTATTTGTCAGTCAGCCCATGTGCCGTGCTGGGGACGGTATTTAATTTAGGGGAACGCTTTTCGGTACGGCCATTCGATTGAATGTGGACCAAGCCCACACTACGGCACAGCCTTACGTCATACCTCATGACAATCCCTTTGTCAACGAACCTGGAAGCAGATCTGAGATATTCGCTTATGGCCTGAGAAATGCCTGGAGATGTGCAGTAGATAGAGGCGACTATAAAACCGGTAATATTTTTGGCACCATTAAGATCACGCATGACCACTGCCAAAATATGCCTTTTCATTATCAGGGCACAATCGAGGCAGAATAATTTGCGGCGACGTTGGCCAAGACAAATTCGAAGAAATCGACATTGTGACCAGTGGAGGAAATTACGGCTGGAGAGCCAAGGAAGGATACTCCTGCTTTATCAGGAGGGAATGTCAGGCACTTGGTACGTACATACATAGGCCTAAACCAAACCCACTTCAATTGAGACTGTGAAATAATATAGTGTTTTTATTGGCAGACTGCGATACATAAATGCCTTGTAATTTTCAGGGCCAAATATGGATCCCATTTTTGCTTATCCTCATTCCGTGGGCAAATCGGTCACTGGTGGATATGTTTACCGCGGGTGTCAGAATCCAAACTACAGAGGCCTCTACATCTACGGGGATTATGTCAATGGGTAAACTGACCGCTCAAGCAAAACTTCGTCGGTATGGTATGATCCATGGGTGTATGTAATGTACGGCTGTTGCATTTTTGTCCTGTTTTAGCAGGCTATTTCGACTCAAGGAAACGGGAGGTGGCAGGTGGGAAAACAAAGAAATTCTCATGTGCACCGAAAACATGTGCACGAATGACCTCAGCAGTCACTACGAGCAGAATATCCTGTCATTTGCGGAAGATTACTACGGTAAATAAGATACTAAGAAGCACAGATCACAAACATGATTTACTCACTTTCCAAATTTTTCGCAGGTGAAATTTATATGTTGGTCACTCGAAGGCCTACAGTAACGAGCAGACAAGGTGCAATATACAGACTCGTGGATCCAAGAAGGTAGCAACGGCAACTCTATAGTATAGTATTCAAAGGACCCCCCACTAAACCAACCCGTTATCCGCGTAGCGGATGTACTGTACGTACATACATACACACGTTGGCCTTTAACACCTACCCCGAGGAAGCCGTCATTGTTGTCAACAACTTTTACTTTTGTTGTCCGTTTGTTGTCGGTTTGTTGTCGGATTTTGTATGGTTGTTGTCGGATCCGACAACAACAGTACAAAATCCGACAACAAACATTTTGTATGGTTGTTGTCGGATCCGACAACAACAGTACAAAATCCGACAACAATCCGACAACAAACGGACAACAAAAGTAAAAGTTGTTGACAACAATGACGGCTTCCTCGGGGTAGGTGTTAAGTACGAACAGTACCGTGCATATTACTGTACTATGCACATGTTTTAGGCGGGATGACCCCAGCAATTGTCAATTTTCTCCGCCCATTTGAAAAGAAACCAGCGCTCATACATGACAAGAGGATCTGCTTGAAACCCGCTAATGACTGATGATAAAGAATACGAGTATTGCTTATTATTTCTGCTCTTTTGTTTCACACGTTTCAAACTAAGTTCAATAATAATTTTGTACCATGTCTGTCTGTTCAAGAAACAACCAATCCACGCCAACAGCAGAGAACGTTCCATTTTCAATAACACAATCCCAGAATAATGACACGACACAATAAGCCAGCAAACGCAAACCGCAAACCCCAGTTCCATGGAAGCCCACATGATGTGCATAAATACTACATACATACATACAGTACGTAAGTACAGTTACACACAACGTGTTGAAGAATCATCTCATGCTTAGTTGAAGAATCAGCTCACGATTATTACGTACCGTTTTTTTGGGTGTGTAGTATAGCCCCATAATCGCGGTCAAAACAGGGTTATTCTAATACAAGACAAGACATGCTCAGCTAAGCTAATAGGCATAGTAGCTTGGTGTAGGGCTAGCTATAGCTTGGTTACGACCAGCTTACATAGGTACTGTAATGTTTCGTGTATTGGCCCCCCTCGAATATAGCCCCCCTCGTATATAGCCCCCCCCCCCCCCCCTACTCGGTGCCTATCGTCATTTGTACTCGTATATAGCCCCATATCAGAGACTGCGAAAAACGACGAAAACGAAGGTGTTTACAGCTGAAAGCAGCGGTTTCGATGTTTCTAGCCTAGTGATGTTTTAGCCGGGCCATTTTTGATTTTAGTTTAGTCTTAGTTTTAGTACTAAAGCTCAACCTGAATTTAGTCTTAGTCTTAGTACTAAAGGTCAAACTGGCTTTAGACTAAAACATTTTAGTTTTAGTCTTAGCCGGACAAACTAGTACAGATATGAGTCGAAATCCTCAGCATTCACTTCTTGTATATCTTCTGAAACATGTTTATGATGCATGACTGATTGTTTTGGTCACATTTTGGAATGCTCTTGTTGACTCAAAATCAAACTATGACAGAAATGAGTACTGCAGTAGTGGTGATTGGTAATTTTTGCTGTTTGCGCAGTTATGCAGTACTGCAAAAAGATGCTCAGATTAGTGCCCGGCTAAAACGAAAACTGATTTTAGCCGGGCTTTAATTTTAGTCTTAGTCTTAGCCACCTGACTTGATTTTAGTCTTAGTTTTAGTCTTAGTACTAAAGCTCAAACTTGCCTTAGTACTAAAACATTTTAGTCTTAGTACTAAAACATCACTATTCTAGCCATAGCAGTTGATGGCAAATCATTTGGGACAGTTTGGGATACATTTTGGTTTTCACCCCTTGTGACCACCCCTTCAGACATGGCCGATCATAGCCCAAAATGATAATTTTTGCGCAAGAATAGCTTGTTTCTTACCACTTTAGCTAGAAAACATGCAAAATATACCAGAAAAACGACTTCAGGAGGTCAAAAAACCTTACTTTGGTCACTAATGCAAAATGCCCTTTTACATAGCCCCCTCTCGAATATAGCCCCCCCCCCTAATCGGGGCTTACCGATCATATAGCCCCAGGGGGCTATACACGAAACATTACAGTAGGCTAGGTACCTTGCAGTACATGAGGGGTTATACACCAGGGGGATATACAAAGGACAAAATTTATGTTTTGCCAATGGGGGTTATACTCTGGGGATATACAATGGGGATATACACCCAAAAATACGGTACTGTATACATGGCACCGATAGCCTAAATATAAAATATCATAGTTCACTTTTCAATAAATTACCATGCAGCGCTCACTCTGTCACATTTATTTCTTCCTCACCAACTTCCACTTTCTGTACTCTCGCAGGTAAGGTTGCTGTACAGCTGTTGTCGTTGTTCTTGGAGTTGGGATAGCAATGGTCCTCTTCTATGCTGCCCAGCGAAATTACAATCTCGTTCTTAACCGCCCTGCTGCATCCACTAGTTTTCTCGTTCTTAACCGCCCTGCTGCATCCACTGGTATTTGCCTGGGAGGAGCTGCAACGCACAATACATAACAATATTATTCAACCGAAGTAAGCACTGTAAGCTAGACACCTCCAGGAATCGAACCCCGCGCTCCAGCTGAGCGCCCTAACCACTCCACCACAAGCTCAAACGGCCAACTATCCCATATTTTGCCTACTTGAGGGACAGGAAATAAAAGTGTATGGCTCAGGCAAGCGCAGTCTCGCTACCCCCGGACGCGTTTCATGTAATCCAGGGGGGTAGCCCCGCTCACATGTACGGCGGGTTTCAGGACCCCTGCGCTATTCATCATAGCCTCCGCGTGCGCCCACTCACCACTCGGCTATGGGCGCGCCACTCCCAAAGTGGTCAAAAGCCACTCATAGAAAAGGAAGGAGCGATGAGGTAAATTAGTGAAAGAGGAGTTGAGAGAAAACTGGTTTTTGGTAGGCGATGTTATGTACTACACCAATATGGTGTCCAGTGGCCTTCCGTGCCTTCAGTACGTGGGGTCGGTCCAGCTTTTATTTGGCGAACCAACCTACTGAAGGTGCAGAAGTTCACAATATTCTAAAAACCAGGTCTATTACGTACCCATGACTTTCCAGTAAAGAAAATACGTACCCCCGACCACCAGAAACAGCATAATAAAGTGAGTCCGTATATAATTCTTCTCACCAGATTCTTGGCTTCTTTTCCGGCTTCCGTCTCTTCCTTCTTCTTCTTGTCTCCTCTTCTTCTGGCTCTTTCTTGAGATACTTGGCGATCACTGGCCTACCCCCGTCGTCACCATATTCTTCAAACTGAGGCCGGGAATTATTCTTGTTGTTATTATCGTCATGAGCTCTTTGTCGCCCCTTTTTCTTCTGCTTCTTCTGCGCAAGCTTTTCAGCGTCCACAATCGAAGCTATGGAGGCTGCAGCCTTGATATCCTGCACCAGAGCCATCAGTTCCAGTTCCGAGCCTGCATGACGCACGAGCTCTGGCCTGAAAGAAGATAATCTATAAAGAATCTCGAGAACACCATCGACGGAAATAATATGCTGTCATCTTGACTAGGTCCACAGCTTTTAGCTGGACCGGCACCTCATTGTACAAGCAGTACAGTCCGTGGATGTCCGTGGGTTCGCGCAATAGCAAGTTCACGTACGCTGCATAAAATTGGCCACCCAGTGCACACCGATGTCCCGCGTTAACCCCTTCTTAAAGGGGTTCGCCGTGGCGAAATCCAGCAGGTAAGGCTGCTATGCTGGGGTGATAGAGCAAGTTCTAAGCTTTCATTTGATGTATATATTGTATGTTCGAAAACCGCTGTTTGCGCTGTTACAAGCTGTTGAAGTTTCCGTTTAGTACAGGTCCAGTTCAGGGGCCAATTTTCGAGGTTTTTGGCTTATATCTCTGGCGGGACAGCAGGTTGAAATGAGATCTGCACAGGAACAGGCGTGGTTTCCGCCGACCTATCTCATGGTACCTTGCTTTTCTATTTTTAGCGAGAATTGATGAAGTTATAAGCAAAATGCTTCGAATTTTAGTGGTGTCCACTCCGTTGTGGACAGCACTAAAGTTCGAAGCATTTTGCTTATAACTTCACCAATTGTAGAGAGAATTTGAAAAGCAAGGTACCATGAGATAGGTCGGCGCAAACCACGCCTGTTCATGTGCAGATCTCATGGCTACCTGCCGTCCCGCCAGAGATACAAGCCAAAAACCTCGAAAATTGGCCCCTGAACTGGACCTGTACTAAACGGAAACTTCAACAGCTTGTAACAGCGCAACCAGCGATTTTCGAACATACAATATATACATCAAATGAAAGCTTAGAATTTGCTCTATCACCCCAGCATAGCAGCCTTACCTGCTGGATTTCGCCACGGCGAACCCCTTTAACCGATCGATATAGCGTTCCGAGTTCCGTCTTCTGTGTTTGCCGTAGCGGCGCCGCGCACAAAAGACGGTATTGGCTGGAATATTACGATATCGATAAATGGCATACCAGTTTCGTTTGGCGTTCGGCGATTGCATGTAGCGCGGTAGGCACTTGTGTTTTGGTCCTTGAGCCATCACGGCAGACGCGTAAGATTTGCGAAAATCGGGGTGCACCGTCCACCAGCAACCTCTGCTTCCAAACTGAAATTGGGGTAGTAAAACTGTGTATCGCTATCAGTTACAAACATAGGCCTACTACGTCATACATACAAAGGTCCCAAGCGCTCTTCCGTTCATTCCTATTCCGCCCGTGAAATTTCACGCAAACTAATCCACACAAAACGCACACATGACGTTAATACCTCCTTGTAGTACATGCCCAGACTTTTTGCCTCACAATAATGTACTTACCGCATGTCCGCGTACAGTGCTGAGCTTCACAAAGCCCTTGTTGAGGGATAAACTATGCCGGATGCCTCTTTTCCACTGTCTCTCTGGTTCCTCGGCAAAGTGCGGATATTTGAGGCTGATCCCGTCATAGATTCCCTGCAGCGGCAGGGCTTTTTGCGCCGAACTCTCCAAGGCTCGAAAGATAAGGCAGCTGAACGTGCACTGGCACCTTCTTCTCTCCTCCTTATTTACTCTTGATATTGATGGGGAAGTGACAATTTGCGTTTCATGTGGAAGACATTTGGTGGCTGATTCCGTGGCACTTTTCTCAGGCACTTGACTTGCTGATGATGGTGTACCTGTTAGCTCGCATGGTAAGCTGAAGGATACAAGCCAGTCTAAGCTGGTAAGCTCCTGCTCTACTGTACAAGCATCAGTGGGCAGCTGTGACATATCGCCGCTCTTCAGCTGCGGGTTGTGCGAAAACAGAGACCCTCCTAAAGTAAAAGCAGAATTTTATATATAAAATAGCTGCCACGCCACGGGCATGCGGATTGCAGCACAAGAAATAGGGACAAAATAACCCTTGGCACAGTGCAATACTGGCTTATCAGAAGGTACACGAAGAACATGAAAATGAAAGCGCTTTATTATCATACTTACCATACATTACATATTTATCCAACCACCAGGAAGTACCCTCAGTCCGCGATTTTCATTTACCACTGGACCTTTGCAGACCCCTTTATTATAGGGACATACACAACACATAATAAAGTATGGCGTGCGTAGACATCAAGAAAGAAGTCTGCGTCTACGAACGCGCGCCGTACTTTCTACAGCTGCGTGGACCGCTGTTGTCCATATAATAAAAAGGTCTACAAAGGTACGGTGGTAAACAAAAATCGCGGAATCATGGCACTGTATTGTACGATGTACAGTAATGTATTAGACAACATCCAAAAATTCCAAAAAAATTACAAAGTTAGGTAGAGAGTATTTTAGTCACAGGTACAGAATGACTACGGTACTTATCATCACAAATACAAAATTTTACAGGGTAGGCCTATTACTTGATATGTGCCTATACAGTAACTACCTACTTACTCGGCTTTTAGCATTGTGCCTGCATTGCACCATGTACAAAACATGCTAAACAGTACCTGCCTCCACACAGCACTTCGACACCTTAACGGAAGACTCAAATCGTCAACGCTTCCACATCTAGGAATCATCCTTGCAACTTTTCCAAACGATAGGCACAGCACAACCAACCGGATTGATGCAGAGAAACGTCGCCATATATAATTTTGTCCAATGATAAGACAGCCGTGAAGAATCATCAAGAATACTGGAGAGAATACGTACTTATTGTATGTCTCAATGCAGGAAGCGAATGGACATTTTGCCTTCGATCTCCGTTTTTTCCATGGCCTACAAAAGACATTTTGAAATTGGCATGTCGACTTTCAGAGAGAAGTAACATCGGCTGGCCCGTGGTCGTATTGTGCACAATAGTAGGAAACACAATGCACATTTATTGATTTTTCCCCTCTCCTCGCCTTTCAGCACTTCGAAACGGCGAGGTCTCATCACTCTGACACTCGACTAGTAGGAAGTATGTATCGCGCCCTTTACAGGGTGTCCCAGAAACAACTCTTCTTTGTTATTAGGACCAGGAGCCCGACAAACAACTTTTGAGACGCCCTGTACTCGAGTTTACGGCTCATTCATATTGAAAGGAAATGCGCTCGGTGTACGCTCGGCGCAACATCCATGGCTGTCCATGCCGTTGCATACGTATGTCGAGCCATGGACACGCCGAGCTTACGCCCAGCGTATGTTTCCGATGTGAATGGGCCATTAAAATAGTAGGCACGCAACATAGCTAGAGCAGCACACATGCAGAGTAGAGTAGAGTCAGTTAGTTACCTGACAGAATTCTTCGAATGAAATCAGACCGTCTCCGTCCAAATCTGCTTCAAGTATCGTCCGATCAGCAATACTTTGCAGCTGCAACAAGAACACAACGTGTCCTGTATTCTCAGCTCTGCTTCATATGCATCGGTAGGCTACTGCATAACTCATTTATGTATATAAAGTGTATTACAACGAGAACGACCCTTTGCAATGCCCCCAATTTGCTCCACGAAAAAAATTAGTTTCAAGTTATTGCCGCGTCCAGATCGAACACAATAATTACTCCATTCTTCTACGTACAATCAGGAAAATGATTACCTATTCCTATATACGTCTACATACCGCACACATTCGACTGCGCTGTGCTAATTTCCGTTTTACTTAGCCAGGAGTCTGTACCTCTTGCTTCATCAACTAATATTATATTACAATTCAAAACATCCCTGCCCTAGTAACACACCTGTGTTGAAAAAAGACAAGAAAATCTTCAGGTACAATTATTTATGTACGCAAATGTCATAAAGTTTAGCGCAAGACTAGAGGAATCCGGTTATAAAGAGTTTACCTGCCATCACTCACTATGCTTACGCAGGACACATACAGTATATTGCAAGTACAACAAAGGAAGTCGAAAAGTGTGTGCAAACATAAATCTGGTGACGTTTCAAGCGCGCGTGCATGAGAAAAGTTATGAGGCACATAAAGTGCATCCCGTTTTAGTGAGAGGGTTTTGTTTGTGCTGTATGCATCGTATGCACTGTACGTACGTGTAGTACACACAGTTACATAATATGACACCCTTTATGCCCTACTTACACGTATTTATCACAGCACAGAGCAATTAGACATACCAGACCAATTTTGCAATAAGCAATGTAAACTATTTGCACATGAAACACAAAATTTCCAAGATTGGTGTCGCTTTCACTCAATTAAAAGGTGAACTGTGCTATTTTCTCATTCTATCTGTCAGTTTTCTCGTTATCTAATTTGGGCGAAAATGAGCCAGTGACCTGCCAGCTTAGTCCAATGGCCCATTCACATCGGAGACTTGCGCTCCGGTGTGTCCATGGCTCGGGTCTATGCAAAAGCATGGAGAACCATGGCCACGCTCTGGCGTATTTACTTCCGATGTGAACGGGCCATAACAAGAGACATCCTTGTGTTTAGTTTACCTGTTCAGGTGTAATATTAGCTCCAACCATCATGTGTTCAAGAGTGGCAGCGGCTCGTCACGCGAAATGCATCATTAGATTGGAGCGAAAAGTACGACGACGGTACTGCTGGGGTAATTTGGAACAGCTAATTTCCGACATCAGGCTGTGCCATGCTTTCTCCATCTATTGTCCGTCCAGCCAGATAATTCGCTACGTGTGGCAGATAGCCCGCGCCGTGACAAATAAAAAGTGTCATGCAAACTGCACAGCACGGGGTACGTTCTATAGCGAACGCTCTCTGGTCTCAGACTATGGACCAGTTGCGCTAAGAATAATGTGTGGTCGCGAGCTGACCCCTTCTGTATTACACTTTTTCCGTGCATATTTTCTCTTCTACTACAGCGGGGTCAACTCATGACCCATCCATATTTCCTAGCGCAACTGGTCCATAGCTTCTTGATCATGCAACCAATACA
>JASAMW010003219.1:0-15612 GCA_030247985.1 Epsilonema sp. ZAB3_2
CGACTGCTGTCAATCAATTTTGACTTCCTCATATGCTTATTAGTCTTGTTCTTGTCTATCTCACTCAGTATTCGCTTCGATTAGTTTGATTACTTTGTTGTCGTTTGTTCGCATTAGTTTGCGGAGATTAGGAGATGATTACCACATCCATTCCGTACCTACAGACAGTATGTACCTCGTCTTGGAACTTGTTAATCTTCCGCCTACTGATTACGGTACGTACTGTATGTATCTCATTTTCTTTATATGATTGATGTATGCAGCCATGAGAGCTTATGCGGTTGCTACGTCTACTGTGGTATGTTTGTAGTCATGCTTTATCACTGAAATAGCTAGCAACCCTAGGAACAAGGCAATTAGCGTTAGTCACAGTCTGTGGGAAGGTGAAAAAGCAGAGAAAAAGCATTGTGCGCTGCCTTGGACAAATTTGTAGTGTACTGGTGAACTTTATTTGGAGCGCATAAGGCGGGTGAATTTTTAAAAATGTGTGACCTGATATTTGTCAATCTATGAAATGTCAAGCTGAACTTTGCGCTCTTTGATTGCTTGTTGCGTAAGATCGGTGAAGGTAGGGGGGGCAATTAATGGGAAATTACGCTTGGAAATTGAAGTTTGTGGCGCTGGTGTTTGTATCTTGACTCCATTCAGCAATTTCGCGGAACTGTCAAGTCTGATTAGTCAAACTTGTTTTGATGATTTCTGTTTTTCTTCGCAGGGGAACGCGTAAGCTAATGAGAAGCGAAGCGTTGCCTTGTTTGCTCACTTCCGCTTTTGCCAACGGGGTTGCAGAGAGAGCTCAGCATTTTTCCCTTGACTCATTCCTTCCATTTCTTTGGTAATCGTCCATAAACTCATCATCATGTAACACGAGTACGCAAGCAGCGAAGAGGACGAAGTCAATTTCTGGAATCTCGTCGACCCTTCAAATCGCCGTCCTTACTCTCCCAGTCCGCTCGCCTGCCGTGGCGCAGCGGCTAAAGCGGCGCCTAACGGTCGCCCCGCTGCGAGTTCGAATCCCGCCCGGCTCGCCAGGCTCCAGCAACGTCAGCAGCGCGGCCTACCGCTGAGCCACAGCTTCAGCGGTGGTTTTCAGTCAATTTCCGCTTCTAATACCTCGTCATCAGCGAATAATGACTCTTGCTGCGCTTCGCCTCCCACAGCTTCTTCTTACGTTCTTCATCAACAACATCATCTTTCCAAGTTGACGAGTTCGGGCAGTTTGCTTACGCCAGTAGGTTGTACATCCACGGCGACAGCGGCGGGAAATAGGAGCCCGAGTCGCCTTGGCAACGCTTTCCAGCCATGTTGCGTCAGGTTTCGAGCGGTGGTGGGGAAAAGACTAAGGAACGGCTTAGTCCGCACATTTCACTTTCGTCCTCCTATGGTGGTGGTGGTGGTGGTTGCGGCGGAGGGTTAAAGGTTGGCGGCGCCGGGATTCCAAGAAGCGTGAGCTGTGAAATGGCGACGAGTCTGTCCTGCGATTTCACGTCGTTGATGCGGTTCAAAGTAAAGATAAACTATGGCGGCATGGGTACAGAATGGCTTTTTCTGTTTTTTATGTGCTGATTAGAGAAAGTGGCTTTCAAAACGGTCAAACCTTTTAGTCAATTTTCTTTCTTGATACTCTGTCCATTAAGACTACAATAGCGTAACCGGGGGTAACTTTCGACTGCCATGGGGTAAATTTCAACGAGGGGGTAACCGGGGGTAAATTCCGACTGCCCGAAACGAATGTAGTCTCCTTTTGTTTCGGTCAATACCATATACCCCATAGCTGGCTTTATGCCGCGTTCGCCATGCAACCATGTACTCTACTTTGGGCGTATGGTGAACGCGGCAGTCCTTGCGCGTCAAGTCCTGGTGGGAGCTGGAGGTGCGGGGGCGGGCGGGGGGGGCAGGCAGAGCACGCTACTGCGGACGAAACAAGCAACGAAAGCGCAAGAAAACGAAACTAGACCCGCAACAAAAACAGCAACAAAAACACAACAAAACCTGCGAAGAAGAAAGAAGCCCAGGGGACGGCGGCAACAAAATGTCCGCAACAAAAAACACACAACCGGAGCACCGCAACAAAAAGTCTCAACGGAAGGAGCACGGGCAAGCGAAGAGCCGCGACGAATGTCCGAAATCTTTTACCCCCCCCCCCCCCCCTTGCCTCATTCTTTATGCAAATTCGTTTCTCTTCTCATTCCAGAAAGAGCTGCGCCTTCAACGTCGCCACTCCAACCGTCAAGCTCCCCCCTCCTCTTCCGCCGTTCACCGTCGCTCCTTTCACGCCAACACCAGTCCGGTGTTAACCTCAAGCCTACACCTGCAGCACCATTCCCCCCCCCACCCCCCACACGCGCACCATCAGCGCTCTCGCTCCCCCGTAGGGGGCGGGTCCCTCCTGCTTAACCCCGACCCGAGTTCGGCTGCAGCAGCAGGTGTCACCCCGAGAATTGCGAGTCCGTTGACGGTGCAGACGAGTAGCGGAGCGACGAGTACTACAAGTGGGGGTCATTTGCCGGCTAGGGCGATGGCAAAGAGTAGTTTGGGCGCCATGCTTTCCGCGCCCAGATGGCACGAGGATCCGTGTAGACGCTGGTCGGTGGTCTCTCTGCCGTCTTCTAGTGGATATGGAACGCCGGGAAGTAGCGCGTTTTCGGTAAGGATTAACAACACATACCGCACCAAGGCGTCATTGTTGTCAACAAGTCGCCTAACTGTTGTCGGTTTAGTCCGTTTGTTTAACACCCATATATATTTTTCGTCAACAAGCGGAACGAAAGAAGGAAAAGAATTGACTGACTGACGAACAACAAACCGACAACAGCTGAGCGACTTGAGACTTGTTGTTGACAACAATGACGCCTTGTCGCGGTATGTGTTAAAGGGGGGGATCTGGCGGGAAAGATTGTACGGGGAGGCAATTTTCTTAAGTTTTCATTCTCTTTCGATCTAACCCCATGTTTCGGGGCCGATTTTGCCTCTAGGGAAACAATTTAAATGCGCAAAATAGGCCAAAATGTTGCGAAATCCTCTCCAACGCAACTGGTCCTTTTGCGAAGCCTGTATAATTTTTGCGCTTGTTTTGTTTTATAGAGCCAGTACTCCTCGCAGGAACGCTTAGCCGCAGCGTTGGATGAACAATTGCGCCTGTACAGCACGGAAAGCGATCTGGACTTTGCACAAATGACGTCAAGCGGCGGCCATAGTGCTCATCATCATCATGAACGGCAACCACTACCACAACAACACCATTTACATCATCAGGATTCAGTACAAGGCAGCCACGCGCGACCCCTTTCGCCTGTTATGCGCGTCAGGTCGCGTAGTTTGAGGTACGGAACGTATGTTCTGTGGGGTAGGGTAAAACGGGGTAATTTCGGACATGCAAACTTTGTTCTTCGTACTACCAAAAATATATAATTGGGCTTAGGGGAAGAATGGATCACACAGTGTAAACGAAGGAGGCAATTGCTCATTCGCCCATTTTTTGGGTTTTCATTTCGAATTTATGTACTCATTTTATTGGGTTTTACGAAACCATTATAATGGGTTTTAAGAAATAGATAAAACCAATAAAATGGTTTCGTAAAACCCAATAAAATGGGGAATCGAAAAAACCAATAAAATGGGGAATCGAAAAACCCAATAAAATGGGGAATCGAAAAAATCAATAAAATGACGAATCAAAAAACCCAATAAAATGGGTTCGTAAAACCCAATAAAATGGTTTCGTAAAACCCAATAAAATGGGTACCCAATAAAATGGGGAAATGAAAAACCCAATAAAATGGGGCGAATATGAGTCAGGGATTGCCTCCTTCGTTTACACTGTGTGATCCATTCTTCCCCTAAGCCCAATTATATATTTTTGGTACTACAGTGCTGCACTGGCCAAGTGTTAGGGTACTGTGGTGGGTTAAACCCGGCGATGGGAAAATCTGGTCACAGGGCTGCATATCTCAGCAAGCAATGACCGATTTGGTTCATCATTTTCTGAGTTCAAAGTCGCTTGGGTGGCCGTCTTTACCCCCATGGCCGGGTTTACCCCATAGCACCCTATTCTCTTGGAGCTGGTAGTAAGCAGTGTGAGGTCGGTCGAATTTCGTGCTGTCCGAAATTTACCCACAGTACCCGGAATGTGCTGGGTTTTGTAATGTACCCTGGGTTTCGTAACTTAAAGGTAGTGAGAGTTTCATACAGGGTATTGTAGTAATAGTAAGCCTTGGCATCGTAGCGTACGTTGTATAAAACTGAAGCCATACGTATGGCAGGAGGCTAAAAACAAAATTGTGTGGGGTAGCAACAAATCAATGTTTGGCAATGTAGGCTACCTACCTATGTATAGCTTTCTGTCTTTTCAACTGTGGTGTTTCGCTGCTAAAGCTCTCTTTGTTTCATCCTTTATGCGGTGGAGAGGGGTTTCTGTAATCGTTATTCATATGTACGTAAGGTGGAGCATTTGTGACGCAGTTAGTATGGCTTCCTGTCGGTGGTTGGTACATAGTACTGAAGTGACCTCGTGTTCTATTCTTGTCTAGCTATCGACCAGTTGCGCTAACGTTTTCTGGGTGGTCGCGAGTTGACCCATCTGACTTACAATGATTTTCTTTGCAATTTTTGATCGGTGACCGCGTCTACCTGCCGGCACCGATCAATAATTGCACTGAAAATCAGTGTAAAACACGAGAGGGGTCAGCTCGCGACCACTCAGAAGATTTAAGCGCAACTGGTGAATATGGTCTCCCGGCTTTGAAATGGATTTGAAAGTGTTCCATCCACATTTCAAATCAGTTTGAAGGCCAAAACAGTTTTATCTGGTGGCTTAGCTTTGCTTTGCTGAATGTACAGTAAGTGCTATTTGTTTCAGCAGTTTGGCTTGGCTCAATCTGTGCTCGTTCCATATAGACGGAAGGTACGTGCATTTCGTGGGGTGTACTGTAGATTTTCTTCCTTCCTGTGGGCTGTTGTGTTTGTTTTCCCCCGTATTTGATTGCTGGCTTGCTGTTGGCACGCACGCTTGTTGGCTTGATTGGTGTACGAAGGGTGAAGGGTAGAGTATAAGTAGGATACTACGGGGTAAATCCGGCCATGGTAAAATCCTGCCACCTCAGTTCAGGGCTGCACATTTCAGCAACCAATGGCCCGATGAGACAAATATTATTATCAGTCGATTCCTTGGCCGGGTTTACCCTATAGTACCCTACACTGTAGTTTACGTACATAGAAATGTGGTTAGGATTAGCACGCCTACATGAAACACGCGGTTTTTGCACAATACGTTCGTGATTAGTAATTAGGCGTAATCATAGCACTTCCACCTATTAGTCACGTAGCACCTACCTTGTTTGTTACCGTAGTTTACTTAGTTGCGAAATATGCTGACGAATTTTGTTGTAGCGGCCCAATGAAATATCATCAAGTGGATTCAGCACTTGAGATGTCCTTTCGGAACAATTTGTTCAAGGAAAAATTTCCAAAGGTAAATCAAATTGTCCCCCGACTCTCCTTGATACAATATACGGCATCAGACAGGCCGATTTACTCGTACCAAGCACTTGAAACAAGAACCAAGCACTTGTTTGTCGACTTGAAACATGGCGTCCGACGAGTGCGATCTGGCTTGTAATCAGTCTACCGTGTGAGTAGTTTTGCTCGTACCAAGCATCTTCTCATCTGAATGGTACAGTAGCAGGGACGAACTCGCACCATTCTCGTACCTTGTTCGGTGCGAGAAAGTAACAGCTCGTGTGGTGTGAACGCGCCTGTGCAAGTGACGAGAAGATGCTCGGTGCGAGTAATAGTAGGTTACTCACACGGTCAGACTGCTTAGCAGGTGGGAGTTCAAGTTTCGGACTGTCCTCATCGGCTCCTCTATATTTCAACACGAAAAATCGATATGCTTGGTACGAGTACAAGTTGGCCTGTCTGATGTCGCCTACTGACAGCATTTACGAATGCGCCAAATTGTTCTTGGCTTATGCATTTTAGGCCAAACAACAAATGGAGGAGCGTCTTGCTCGTTTCGTGGCAGAAAACGCTCTGGTTTCGGGTCGTACAACCTCCTCCCTCTCTTCTCACCAGCTAACAAGCAGTGGCCATCAATCTCCGTCGTTCAAACTAGGCGATTCCACTTCTGCCGGTGGCGGCGCGATGGCTCAGGCGGAAGAGGCGCCGCTCGCCACGCCGGGCGAGCTCGAATCCTGCCTGCCCCCGGTGGACGAGGAACTGCTGAGGATTTTGGCTGACGGAGCTGCGCGATTCTTGCATCATCAACTGATGGAATTGGCGAGCGAGTGTTTGCAGAAAAGTCGGGAAGATTTGCTCAACTCGACCTACTTTTGTGACATGTCGCAGAATTTGGAAGATCTGCTGTATCAGGCCAAAGAGAAGTCACCCGATTCCTTCGCTTGTCTGTCGAATTTGGTTCGTCAGTTGCTGATCATTGTCGCGCGAACTGCTCGGCTGTTGGAGTGCTTGGTAAGATTGTGTGTGCTTATACTTTTATGGAATAGGCTTGAAACATCAACTTTCACGATTGACCCACTGTACAGTCACGGTGTGACTCGGCAGGCAATACTGAACGAACGGGAACAGCTAATAAAAGAGCTTTCAAATGAGCTCTTGTGCGTTTCTGTATTGCGGTTTCCTATTATACGTCATTCATATGAGTTTTGAAACATCAACTTTCTGAGTTTACGTGAGTTTGATCCCAGCGAGTTATTCCGTCTACCATTAGGCCTATTGAGGTTTGAAACATCATTTTTGCAAGCTTTTCCAGGAGTTCGATCCCAACGAATTCTACCACCTGTTGGAGGAGGCGGAGGGTCAAGTACGGGAGCAGCTGCCGACGAACGCCACCGTGACGGATCTGCCGCAGTATATCCTCTCTAAGCTCGGATTGGCTGCGGAAGACGCCGTCGACCAATCGGGAGCGAGCTCGACGCTGATTCGCTCGTCGACGCCCGTCGAGCTGCTGGATTCGTCGACGGAGTTAGTGGAGCGGCGGGCGACGAAAAGCGACGGGGCGAGTGGGACGACGACGCGGAGGTATTCGTCGAAAAAGGAGGCGGTGGGACGGCAGCTGTTCGCGGACGGAGCCGCGCCGAAAGAGGAGGATTTTGAAACTGTGAAGGTAGGGGTACTGTGGGGTAAACCCGACCATGGGGCAAATCTGACCACCTCGCTCCTCTGATGGCGCATTCACCAGACGTCCATCCATCCGTTCGTCACGGACGTACGGACGTCTGGTGAACGCGCATGAGCTGATTTTTTTAGCAAATGATGAACAAAGTAGCTCATGCGAAAGAGGAGAGTTCCATCCAGGAATCGCTTGATATACTAATCATTGCCTGAATCGGTTTGTTATTGGTTCTTGTTGCTAGCTGAGATACTGTACGCTTCAACCCCGAATTAGTGTATTTCCGACACTTTAGCATTCGAATGTGAGTATAATCGACTTTTTGCAGTTGATCAGTTATGGTGCGTACGGCGCCGTTTTTCTGATAAATTGGGCTAATGTTTCAATGAAACTACTTCAGTTTCTGGGTGAGCTGAAGAATTGTTGTGACCTTGTTGAATAATCAAAATAAATAACGATAATTATCTTCGACTTTTTGAAGCGAATTAATTTTACATTCTTACACTATTTATTTTATTTTATTTATTTTTCTTTCTTTTTTTTTTTTTTTTAAAATTCTTCCTAAACCCCCAAAAAAGAAAACACACAAAAAACAACCACACACATCCCACTCCCCATCTGCTGATCAGTACACGGTGCGTACGGCGCCGTTTTTCTGAGAAATTGGGCTAATGTTTCAGAGAAAGTACTTCAGTTTCTGGGTCAGCAGAGAAATTGTTGGGTTTCCGGAGACGTCGCTCCTAAATAACAATATGAACATAATCAATCGACTTTTTTACAGCTGTTCAGTAAGGTACGTACGGCTCCGTTTTTTCTGAGAAAAAGCGCTAATGTTTCAAAGAAACTACTTGGGTTTCTGGTAAAATTGATGTACAATGGGTCAGACCAGGATATGTGATGATGGTGAAACTATTTTATCCCCACAACGTCTGGGTCAGGGTTTCTGGGTCAGCGGAGAAGTTGTTTTTCCTCAGGCATGCGCATGCATCATCCTACCAATATGAATATCCTATAATCGTCTTTATTACAGTCAGTAACGGTGCGTACGTGCCGTTTTTCTGAGAAAAGGGCTAATGTTTCAAAGAAACTACTTGGGTTTGCTGGGTCAGCGGAGAAATTGTGTTTTTTCCGTAGGCATGGCATGAATGATCCTAACAATATGAATATAATCGACTTTATTACAGCTGATCAGTAACGTATTTCTGAGAAAAAGGGTTAATGTTTCAAAGAGACTACTTCAGTTTCTGGGTCAGCGGAGAAAATTGTTGTTTTTCCAAATCCTTCGCCCTAAATAATATGATTTTAATAATCAGTAACGGTGCGTGCGTAGTGCGTACGGTGCCGTTTTTCAAAGCAAATGGGCTAATGTTTCAAAGAGACTACTTGAGTTTCTGGGTCAGCTGAAAAATTGTTCGCATTCGCACTTTACCCGTAATAAATAATATGATATAATCGACTGTTTTTTTTACAGCTTATCAGTAACGGTGCGTACGGCTCCGTTTTCCTGGTGCGGCACAGGGACACGAGGCAGCGTTTCGCGCTGAAGAAACTGAGCAAGGCGTACATGGTGATGCGGAACCAGGTGGAGCAGGTGTTTGCGGAGCGGGATATTCTCACCTTCACCGACAACCCCTTCGTCGTCTCATTCTACGGCAGCTTTGAGACGAAGGTAGGGTACTATGGGGTAAACCCGGACACCTAAGCTTTTCTGAACTTGCCGCTTCAACAAATGATGAACATGGTAGCTCATTTGAAAGAGGAGAGTTCAAGGAATCGATTGGTAAAATACTTGTCTCAATCGGTCGTATGGTTGCTGAGATATACTAGGTGTCCGGGTTTACCCCCGTGTCCGGGTTTACCCCACAGTACCCTACATACTACAGAAAGAAGTAGCAGTTTTTTCCGAGTTTCTTGCTTTGTGGTATAAATTTCGCTCCCTTCTCTACAGTTCGCAAGTTTGTATTCACCATATGCAATAAGAGCAGTGCTTGGTCGCGAGGCGACCCCTCTGAACTAACCTTGATTTTCAGTGCAACTTTTGATCGGTAGTCGATACGAAGGTCGGCGCGGAAAGAAACAAACGAGCGAGAAAGACGACGGCGCTGACCTTCGCGTCGACTACCGATCAAAAGTTGCACTGAAAATCAAGGTTAATTCAGAGGGGTCGCCTCGCGACCAAGCACTGGCTCTTATTGCATATGGTGGATACGTAGATAGTTTTTCTCAAAGAAGTCTGACTGAGGAGACAGAGTCAACTCAGAAAGCTGACGTTTCATAGAACTCTAATAGTATGCCTGTCAACTTGGTACTTTGCATAATTTTACTGCGAAGCTGTAACGTTGTCTTTGACAACTTACAAATAGAAGCTGATGTGTAAATGCAATTATTTGGAGGGAAAATAAATATTTCCCACAAAAACGCAGAAATTTGATGTGTCGTAATAATGCCATGAGCTAGAAGTAAACAGGGTATCGGGGTAAATGGGTGGGGTAAGTGTTCCGTGTTTCTTTGGGTAATTCACAGACAATTTCCATAGTACATTCGTTACGAACAACCTGGCTATAGTTGTGAACACTTGTTGTGATGTGAACAATTTTACGGGAAGAAGAAGTGTGTGTAATGATGTTGAGTTGAGAGAGAGCGCGATTTCGCTGTGGTACTCAAGTCGTATGCACAGTTTACCTGTAACCCTCTGGAATAAGACTACACGGAGAGAAATTCGATTCTATTTTACGCGGTGACGACTTGAATTCTAAAGCGAATTCTTTTAAAGACCAGACTATTCACCACTGATGTCAGAGTAAAATTTACCGGTACTTTACCCGGGTAAAATGGCCAATTTTGGGCTGGGTAAATTTACTTTACTTTACCCGATGTAATGACTTATCGGGTAAGGTTTACCGGTACCCGGCACTGTGGACGCTTACCCGGGTAAAAATGCTGAAAGTGCGGGTAAGTATGGCCAATGCTTACCCGATTTACTCGGCACATACTTGCTCAGTACTTACCCGGGTAACTAACTACTCGAGTAAAGCGTGTGCTCTAGGCAGCTCATCACTCGCGCGCATCTAATTCCTTCCACGAGGTGGAGAAGACAACGCACGAAGCGGCACTTCAACGTTCGTTCATTCGCGCATACGTAACTTATAGTATGTTACATACATACATACCACGTACATGAACATACATACCACGTATGTACCTACGTGCATATGTATGTATGGTACAGTATGTATGTACGTATGGTACAATAGCTCACTTACGGTCAGGCAAAATGGCAGTGCTGATGAATACAGTACATGCATGTTGGTAAGTAATGTATGCAGGATGTAGCAGCAAGCTACTGCGATATTCAACAGTGATAGTTCCGTTGATGAAAAACTTGCGACGGCGAGCTTGCGAAAAACTTGTGCAACGGCTCGAATGAAACAGTGCACAGAAAAAACTACATAGGCCAAGCTATTGCTAGCTTTTAGTACTAAAATAATTTCCTATACTTACTCGATTTTACCCGGGTAAAATGCATCATTTGGCTTTACTTTACCCGATTTGACAGGAGCCGGGTAAATTTACTTTACTTTACCCGGGCTAGGGCATACCCGGGTAATTTACTTTACTTTACCCGTTTTTACTGAAGACCGAGTTGACATCAGTGCTATTCACCATATGCAATAGGAGCAGTGCTCGATCGCGAGGCGACCCCTCTGAACTAACGTTGATTTTCAGTGCAACTTTTGATCGGTAGTCGATACGAAGGTCGGCGCGGAACGAAACAAACGAGCAAGAAAGACGATGGCGCCGACTTTCGCGTGGACTACCGATCAAAAGTTGCACTGAAAATCAAGGTTAATTCAGAGGGGGTCGCCTCGCGGCCAAGCGCTGGCTCTTATTGCATATGGTGGATACATTGATAGTTTTTCTCAAAGGAATCTGCGGAGACAGAGTCAACTCAGAAAGCTGATGTTTCATGAAACTCTAATAGTATTCCTGTCATCTTCTGTACATTGCATTATTTTACTATGGTGAAGCGAAGCTGTAACGTTGTCTTTGACAACTTCAAATAGAAGCTGATGTGTAAATGCAATTATTTGGAGGGAAAATAAATATTTCCCACAAAAAACGCAGAAATTTGATGTGTCCCATGAGCTAGAAATAAACAGGGTATCGGGGTAAATATATGGGTGGGGTAAGTTTTGCCGTATTTCTTTGGGTAATTCACAGACAATTTCCATACATTCGGTGTTAGGTAGTTGCCTAGTTCGTTTGCCTGTAACCCTATGTACGCGAAACACGAAGTGAAATTCGATTCTGTTTTGCGTGGTTAGAAGCTGATGTGTAAATGCAATTATTTGGAGGGAAAATAAATATTTCCCACAAAAAACGCAGAAATTTGATGTGTCCCATGAGCTAGAAATAAACAGGGTATCGGGGTAAATATATGGGTGGGGTAAGTTTTGCCGTATTTCTTTGGGTAATTCACAGACAATTTCCATACATTCGGTGTTAGGTAGTTGCCTAGTTCGTTTGCCTGTAACCCTATGTACGCGAAACACGAAGTGAAATTCGATTCTGTTTTGCGTGGTACGACTTGAGTTCCAAAGCGAACTCTTAGTGACCAAACTATAGTCTGGCCAATAGCAGTTGGCACCTGGACTCAAGGCGAGTTGCGTAGTTTGCATGTACTTCTGCTAAATAGGAGTACATGAAGCGTGGACAGAAATCCGCATTTGTAAATCTATTTTACGCAACGCGCCTTGAGTCCAAGTGCCAACTGCTATTGGTCAGATTATATAATTTTGGAGCGTCGGGCGCATTTTGTTACAGTCTTTATCTCTTGCTTGTTTATAGTTATTGTGCATGCTGCTGGAGCATGTGGAGGGTGGTGACCTGCGCGGCGCTCTGCGGTACAGTGTCAGCGTGCTGCCCGTGGATCGGGCGCGCTCTGTACATCGCGGAGACCGGCGTGAGCGGTAGAGATCCTGCATGTACGCATCGTACATCGCGATCCTGAAACGGGACAAGGAAGCAGTAGCATGGCTGGGCAGGAGGGGCGCCGCTCCGCCCGGCGCGCCGTCTCCCGCGCGGTGGACTATTTTTGTATTGTACGGTTTTGGCTCCACCTACCCTGGACTGAGCTCTCATCCTCCCACCTGTAATCGCGCCGCTCCGTCCCGCGTGGCTCTTAGCGGCAGGGAGCCACGTCGTTTTCTCATCTTGCGTCTCGGGCTCCATCTCACCTGGGGTGCAATTAATTTGTTTTTAATATCACGCCGCGATGGGGTCGAGGAGCGAAATGTTTTGTTTGATTTTTGGCCTCGTCCCCCGCGCCGGGATTACGGTTTCCCAAAGTGTTGAGATCGTGGTGTGATCATTCTTATGGCTCAATGAACGCAACCTCTGTCCACACTATACCCATCCCACTATTAGGAGCTTACTATTTTTGGTGGATTCCAAATCAATGAACGTGTACCAGCCTGCGTAGGCTGGGATGACTCTACGTTTTGAGATCTACAAGTTTCAACATAGCTATGTGATCTTAACCTCACATTGCTCCGGAAAGTGAGACCTAGGAGCAGAGTGCGCTTATCCTCCACGGTCTGAGAAAATGGTGATTATTTTCGGTCTCGTGAGGGTGCATTTCGTAAAGCTAAATATGGGTGGATTTATGAGGGGCAACTGCGTAAAGTAAGATCACCGCTGAAGCCGAAATCGATGGGTGGTGTGGTGTCATCTCGCGTCAAATTCTCTAGTGTCGTTCCCGTCTCTTTGGGCGAAAATATCTTGCACAACTTTGCTCTTATGCCATGTCTTAAACCATATCAAAAATTTTGTACCACAAATCTTATAGTGAGGAGGATGCGGAAACAAGGCCCTTGCACATCTTGCGCTTTTGGCAAAATGATGATGAAAACCATTTGGAGAGGAGAGTTCAAGAAAACGATTACAATGAGCTCCATTGCTGCTGAGAGCAGTCATTTTGCCGTGATTTACCGTAGTACCCTTAATCCATCATATATATACCATTATGTTAATGGTTTCAGACGAACGATGTGGATAGCTGTTTCCCCTGAATATACATTTGATTATGCTCATTGTGGGATAGACCCTGAGGACGGTTGGGGTGGCAGGGCGCTGCACAGGCGCTGCACATCCTTCTCTTCCAAGCGCTTATTGCACTTCTGAATGAATGAATAAGTATACGCTTATCGACAAGTAAGTTACATACATAGCGTCTGTGCAAAATTTCAGGTTTTTATTGCAGGTAGGCAAATATTTATGAGTTTTCTGCTAGTGTCAAAGTACGCTCCGGCGAATAGAGTTGGAATTTTCATAACTTTCTCTTTTTCTTTTGGTTTCGTCATACCCCTGCTACAGACAGCAGGTATCATTGGGAAAACCTGCCGGGTTGTTCGGTGGATAATTCGCCAAATCGCATAGCATTGAAAGAAAGAAACGGCCTTTTCAGTAACTAGTACAATAGGTGGCTGGATTTACCCCAACTGCCGGGTTTACCCCAATGATACCCTGCTGTATGCACAGTTCACTCACGAGCTGGCGAGTATAAACCCGTGAGCATGATGTTCCAACAAACCAAAAAGGCCAAAAAGGCAAAAGTATGAAATTTCCAACTCTATTCGCCAGAAACAACGTACTTTGACACTAGCAGGAAAACTCGTGAAAATGATGTTTCAAAACCTCCTACCTGCATAAATACTAAAACTGCACACAGCAAGTACTATGTATGTAGCTTACTGTCGAAATAGCTCGTATCCTCTTCGCTTTCCAACTGCGGGACGAATTCCGCTTTCTGTCTCAGAATCGAGTGCCAATCTAAGCCTTCGAAGAAGATGTGCAGCTTCACCTCTGCAGCGCCCTGCAGTGTACCCAACCGGTCCAGCGGGTTCTGCTGCAGCAATGACGTAATCAAATGTCTGGCTTCTTCAGGGGGAGCGTAGGGCTCTTCCGGCCATTCGATTTCGTCTGAAAAACCCATGAAAAAGTTACGTAATGGTGCTGTGTGATGGATTAAGGGTACTACGGGGTAAATCCGGCCATAGGAAAATCCGGCCACCTAAATTTCAGGGCTGCGTATCTCAGCAGGCAATGGATTGGTTGAGCTACCCATTGTAATCGTTTTCTTGAACTCTCCTCTTTCAAATGGGCTATTTGGTTCATCATCATTTTGCTGAAACAGCAAGATGCATTGCAAGGGGCTTAGGTGGCCGGGTTTACCCCACAGTACCCTAGCATGTTACTAGTTATCATACAAATTCTTGATATCTTACCGCTGATAACATGAGCAAACAGTTCCTCCGGTGTTTCGCCGAAGAACGGGACGACGCCTACCAAGAATTCATACAAGATGACGCCCACCGCCCACCAGTCAACAGGTTTCCCTGCAACACAGTCATACTTTACTTACGCATTCCTGATAAATCCACCCATCCTTTAGCCTTACAAAATGCGCCCTAGGGCGACCAAAAATGGGGTCGCATTTTGCTCGCTGCGACCATCAACATAGAGGATGAGTTAACGTACCGTATCCCTGCCTGAGTATCACTTCCGGAGCAATGTATTCAGGGGTGCCGCATAGCTGCTTGTCTTGAAACTGCTGGGTGTCCGAAACGTCCAAGTGCAGCTGACCTTCGCACAGAAGAGTCGTACGGTTCATTAAGCCGATTTTCGATAGGCCAAAATCAGTCAGCTTCACGTGACCCATGGACGTAATGAGTAGGCTGAAACAAAGAATGAAGCACGTGGGAATCGAACTCAGATGGGTCAGAATCAGAAACGCGACTTCTAGCCGCTGAGCTATGGGGACGGACATATTGTAGTACAATTGGGACAAGGTTGCAACTCAGTCAACGGTAGGAATCGAACCCACACCACCAAAGTGTCAAACGACTTTTAGCAACTATGCCACGGGGACGAGGCCAAAATCGAACAAAACACGTGACTTTTCGCTACTGGACCAACGCAGTACAATCTTGGGACAAATTTGCAATTCAGCCCCAGGTAGGAATCGAACCCCCAACCTACAGAGATGCCAAACAACGTGGCTATCCACTGAGCCACGGGGACGGACAGTACACGACAGGTAGGAGGAATCCCAAGGCTCAGTCCCAGGTAGGAATCGAACCAACAACCTACAAAGTGCCAAACGACGTAGCTGGCCACTGAGCCACGGGGACAGACAGCAACACAGGGACAAACGACGCCTATATCTATCCAGCCATCTACTCTGCTTACTTGTCCGGCTTCAGATCGCGATGTACGATGCCGTACGAGTGCAGATACTCTACCGCTAGCACGGTCTCCGCGATGTACAGACGCGCCCAATCCACGGGCAGCACGCTGACACTGCGCAAGAGCGCCGCGCAGTCACCGCCCTCCACATACTCCAGCAGCATGCACAAATGACGCTATAAACAAACAAGAAAAGAAGACAACTCGACAATATGTACCTGAACGAAGTATATGGA
>JASAMW010003220.1:0-10551 GCA_030247985.1 Epsilonema sp. ZAB3_2
TTGTATCATGCGTACACGCAAATCTCATCACACATGTTCGTTCTCCGGCATATGCCATTCACCAAGCCTTACATACAAAACATAATTATGTACCATACGGTAAAGCTTTCTTTCATTACAAGCCAGTTCAATGCGTTCAATACAGCCGAAATGCGTTCAATGGTCACACGTAAATCAGTAATGTACGTAGCCGTATACGCCGGTGGGTTGCGCCGTCCTCTGTATGACATGGTGTTTGACTGACTGTGGTGACCGGACCAAGCAGGTGTATGTATGTACAATTCAAGAGCAAGAGTACTGCAAGGGACATTCGAGAGCAACCTTTGTATAGCCCCATGCACCGGTAAATACCTAAATAGGGTACATGTGTCATATATGATGTGTGTAGGGTACGTGTGTGTATGTAATGTACACAAAATACGTATGTATGAAATGCACTACGTTATGCACTGCACTGCACGCACGTAATATTCCTACACAATAACCCCTACTCGTCAATTCCATCAATGACAACGCCATCCAGAGTACTGCTCACGTTTTCACACACAAAAAGCATTAATTCTCTGCCAATACCAGCTTCATTCAAGTCGTTTTATGTAATACAGATAATGATGCCATGTAGTACCAGAAAAACCGAAAACTGTCCTTGGCTGCATTTAAGAGTATTGACCTTACGCCAATTTCGAAAGCCAACTTCAACACCAACTTCAACTTCAACACAATTGCGGACTAACCTAAAACTGGGTGGGGCATCCATACATATGATATGCAAAAACAAAAAGTGAAAAATCAGGGTCAAATTGTGGCCAACTTTGAGGCCTTGTATCTCACTCAGGACTGGGTGGAAATTTTTGACTCAGTCTTTTTGTATAATACGTACGTAGAATCAGTTCAGTCGTTTGCATTTACTGTTGTACATATGTATGTGCATTGTATGCTATAGTTGATTAAGATTCGCGTTTTCGCGACACTCCGTCTCTGTACCAGGAACGCAGCAGAATGTGAGATGATAGCAGCTGGTAGCTGTGAAAGATAAATTTCTTCCAGACTGACGACTGCAGAGATGATTTTCGGAATGATCGTGCAGAGTTCCCGGAACTCAGCGCTGCTCATGGATAACGGAGCCCTTTCCGTAGTAAATAAATAGTACATGTTCTAGCATTTAGGTTTCACACAAGCACAACTACATGTGTACATACGTACGTACTTTTTTTTCTAAAAATTCAGTCATACAAAAAACTAAAAGTAGTATACGTAGCCTATATAAGCTTGTTTTTTACCATTCGAGCCACTTGAACTGTGTGGAGTGTACGTCAACTCCTGGATCTTGTACAGGAGCTGACCTCCTTCATTGGCATCACAAGCGCAATGCCGTGTGTCCGACTGCAAAAAGAAATTCAGTTAGCTACTAGTTAGCGTCAAGAATTTGAAACGTATTTTGCTCAGCCTTGGATGGCATTGGCCAATGACATAGGACATACACTATTTTCCCCCCAATGGCCACTCCTTCCCAGCCCATGTTTCCACCCCCAAGCAGCAATGGATCCTCCACCTCTCCTTCCCCTTGCAGCCCGTCTTCGTCGCCATCTATTGTCAACCGCCTGACGGAGGAGAATAACCGGCTGATATCGATAGAATAGAATAACCGGCTAATAGAATAACCGGCTAATAGAATAACCGGCTGATAATGTACTACTACGGGCAGAAAACTGGCTTCAAATCCGAACTATCGCTCTTCAGCAGCCAAAGGACCGCGCCGTACTTGGAGCTGAGCAGAAGGATGCAGACCTATCGACGGACGAAGCTGTTTGCCATTTGGCTTTGTTCATAAATTACGTAACGCCGAAATAGGGGGAGGGGGTTTGGCCCAGCGTTACGGTTGCGTTACTTTACTGGGGGGGGGGGGGGGGGGGGGGCGCAGCAAACGTTACGTAACCCCGATTTTTTGGTGCACTAGCACTATTGATGCCCAGTACCCATGGTGGAGCGCGACTTTGCTTTCAAGGCATATGGTAGGCTTTATTGATATCAAAACTAGCAGTAAAACAAAAAGCATGTCATGTACTATTGCATTCTCTAATGCATACATAGACTACTGATACTACGTAGATGAAACGCAGATACAACATAATACTTCAACGTACACAGTTAGTACAGTACATCATTATTGATCCAAACGTTACGTTATGTTTCGGTGGAGGGGGGGGGGGTGGCTCTAGCATTACGAAAACGTTACATAGGGGGAGGGGGGTGCCAGCGCTTGCATTTTAGCGTTACGTAATATATGAATAAAGCCTTTCCGAAGATGCGCTTGGCAAAGGCGATAACACAGCGAGTGGGTTGTGTGACACTATTGCTTCGCCAGTCGTTTCGTGAAATTGAAGCAGCACTGCGACTCATGTCATGGTCAAGGGACGTCTGCTTTGCGCAAACAGTGTTGCGTTGCGCACAAACGCACGTCCGCCAAGTGCAAGCTTAAGGAGAACTGTACACCGGAACCAACGCGGCGAACTGTATGTATGCTGGTGTCGCGCCGGCTATGCCACACCAGCAAGCCGCAGCAACCATCGGCGACTGAAGAACTGCACATGGGACAGCCCAGCATTAGCACCATCTTCGTCAACCTCTCCACAATTTGCGCAGCTGCAAGCGGAAAACTCCGCACCACTGATACAAAACCTTTTCTGCAGCCTGCACTGAAGGAAAACGCTGCATTCGCTACCTTTCAAGGACAGTGGCAACAAGGCGAGATTTGTGGCAGCGTAAGACATCGCGCAAAAGCTGACGCCGTAGAAGCATCTAGATACCTGAAGCTGACAGGGAGCTGCTATTGAACAGACCAGCAACTCGTGGCCACAGCTTATCCTTGATGCAACGGAAATTGTCCCGAATGTCATTGAATACTATTTTGAGCTGCGTGGCATGGCAAACCCTTTGGAAGAAACGGTTGCTGCTTATCGTGTGTCAGAGCGAACCATTTTTCGACTGCAATCACTGGTCAGTCAATCAGCGCCTTCAAAGTACTAACAGTAAAAGGTTTTCTAAAAGTACTAAAAAAGTACTAAAAAGTACTAAAAGTAAAGTACTTGGAACATTACTAGTTTGGCGTGAGATTGGATGAAATCATTGTGACACAGTAAATAGTGTATGTTCCTATGTTCATTGGCCAATGCCATCCAAGGCTGATGCAAAATACGTTTCAAATTCTTGACGCTAACTAGTAGCTAACTGAATTTCTTTTTGCAGTCGGACACCACCGGCATTGCGCTTGTGATCGCCAATGAAGGAGGTCAGCTCCTGTACAAGATCCAGGAGTTGACGTACCACTCCACACAGTTCAAGTGGCTCGAATGGTAAAAAACAAGCTTATATAGGCTACGTATACTACTTTTAGTTTTTTGTATGACTGAATTTTTAGAAAAACAGTACGTACGTATGTACACATGTAGTTGTGCTTGTGTGCAAACCTAAATGGCTAGAACATGTACGTATTTTATTTAGCTACGGAAAGCGCTCCGGCCTTATCATGAGCAGCGCTGAGTTCCGGGAACTCTGCACGATCATTCCGAAAATCATCTCTGCAGTCGTCAGTCTGGAAGAAATTTATCTTCACAGCTACCAGCTGCTATCATCTCACATTCTGCTGCGTTCCTGGTACCAGAGACGGAGTGTCGCGAAAACGCGAATCTTAATCAACTATAGCATACAATGCACATACATATGTACAACAGTAAATGCAAACGACTGAACTGATTCTACGTACGTATTATACAAAAAGACTGAGTCAAAAATTTCCACCCAGTCCTGAGTGAGATACAAGGCCTCAAAGTTGGCCACAATTTGACCCTGATTTTTCACTTTTTGTTTTTGCATATCATATGTATGCATGCCCCACCCAGTTTTAGGTTAGTCCGCAATTGTGTTGAAGTTGAAGTTGGTGTTGAAGTTGGCTTTCGAAATTGGCGTAAGGTCAATACTCTTAAATGCAGCCAAGGACAGTTTTCGGTTTTTCTGGTACTACATGGCATCATTATCTGTATTACATAAAACGACTTGAATGAAGCTGGTATTGGCAGAGAATTAATGCTTTTTGTGTGTGAAAACGTGAGCAGTACTCTGGATGGCGTTGTCATTGATGGAATTGACGAGTAGGGGTTATTGTGTAGGAATATTACGTGCGTGCAGTGCAGTGCATAACGTAGTGCATTTCATACATACGTATTTTGTGTACATTACATACACACACGTACCCTACACACATCATATATGACACATGTACCCTATTTAGGTATTTACCGGTGCATGGGGCTATACAAAGGTTGCTCTCGAATGTCCCTTGCAGTACTCTTGCTCTTGAATTGTACATACATACACCTGCTTGGTCCGGTCACCACAGTCAGTCAAACACCATGTCATACAGAGGACGGCGCAACCCACCGGCGTATACGGCTACGTACATTACTGATTTACGTGTGACCATTGAACGCATTTCGGCTGTATTGAACGCATTGAACTGGCTTGTAATGAAAGAAAGCTTTACCGTATGGTACATAATTATGTTTTGTATGTAAGGCTTGGTGAATGGCATATGCCGGAGAACGAACATGTGTGATGAGATTTGCGTGTACGCATGATACAAAGACAAGCCGACAGGGAATACATATGTACAAGTTTATTTGGCGGATTATGATATGGACGTTGGTTGCAATATTGGCACGGAACAATAGGAACGACTGGTGGACTGGATACGACCACACACAAAATGATTACATCACAAAATTCAATGCATTGCCGTTTTATCTTGAATGTTCATACGTTATGCACGCGGAAAAGAAACTTTGCTTTTGCTTGCTTGCATCGCGCCTTTTAGCAGCATTATACAGTACAAACCGAAATTAGAGCGGACAAGCCCTTCTACATACAATTACAATACATGGCTCAAGCTGAAGAGAATAGGGAGGAGTCGAATTACAGTACACCAAAAGGAGTCGCGTCCAGTACGGGCGGTCGCTGGTCCGAGAGAGAGAAAAGCCAGCCGCGCCGCGTCAGTCGAAAATCTTCTTCTCCCTTAAGCCCGACTGTCCAACTGCCTCCGAGGCGGGAGCAGCCCCTTTTTATCCTCGCCCATAGCCGTTGGTGTGTTTTCTTGAGCCGCCGTGCTTGCGGAGCTTGACGAGATATGACGAATGACAGTACTTTGCGGAAACCAACAGGGGCAGGGTAGGTGAAAATGAATAGTGTAGCTGAGAAGGACCAAGGTAGCTGGAACGGATTGAATCCCCGGTCTTCTTATGTAGACCATCAGTCAGATTTTGCGGTGAAAGCCATCAGGGGCAGGGTAGGTGAAAACGAGTAGTGTAACTGAGGAGTAAAGGTAGCTGGAACGAATTGAATCCCCGGTCTTTGTATGTAGACCATCAGTCAAGTCAGGTTGGGCCGATCCTGGGATGTGACACATGAATGAAAGAGAGCCGCCGAAACAAGGAATGTACACTGGAGAAATATTCACATACGTAATAGGTAACGGCACGATGCGTACGTAGATAAGATACCCACACATACCACGTACACACACACACAATACGCTTACATAGGATGCATAAGATATGCCTGCTGGTTGCAATACTTACATAGTAGGTATTAATAGGCCGATGCACCACACATATAATGACCGTATGTACATACGTAAAAACAACTAGCACAATGCACCTACATACCATAAAATACGAATAACAACAGGACACCAAGAACACAACACACGTACATACTGTGTATACATAATATGTGCGTACAGCGTACACGCTATACCTACATACATATATATGATAAGCACCCCGAACACCATATATAAGCGTTATTACAGTTTAGTGCGGAATAGTAAGCCAATGAAGGGGTGGCCAAAACATCTCTTGTTACTGTGCATGTCCAAAGTCCAAGCAGCTGTCATGGACCTTTCACGGTTAATAGACTGCTCTCTCTAGTGTGGCAAGCGATAGGCCACTCATGGAAAAGCCGGTTTTGCTGTGGAGGAAAGTAATGTGCTGTGCCTTGCCTATGTACCACTCTACAGGACAGAATGTGCTCAAAGTCTACCTATTCTATAGGTGATCATTGTGAGATGTCCCTGGGCACCCCACCTGAGTCATTACTTTTTACTTACTTTTTTTACCAGCAAACGCAGTCGACCATGCAGCATCAGCAGCCATCAAGACCGCTCACGTAGTCATGACAACTGAACCAACCATCGCAAACAAGCCATGAATTCGTCGCAGCAACAGCTGAACCAGCAAACAACACAAGCGACTCAGCAGCCAGTTCAAGCACTTCAGCAGTCACTAGCAGCACTACCAGTTTACACCGTTCTATGGCACTATCTTGCTCTTGCCTCACTCTTCTTTGGCATAGCTGTAGTCGTGTAAATAAGAAAATAACAGGATTGGCCTTCACTAACCTTGCCTGCGATCACATTTTCTCTTGTATTCTTTGTGTATAGGTACACAAGCAATTACTCTGTGTCTGCTGTTGCGGTAAAATAATAATTACTGCCGTTAACAACTGGATTCGATTTCATTTTCCGTTCGATTTCTTCTTTGTCTGAAACATCTACCTAATCGAAAAACCAGAATTTTTTTGGGCAAAAGAGCATCGACATCAGGGTTTTTCAACAAGCTTACAAACTACAGGCAGGAGGAAGCGGGGAAGCTCGTCTTCATCTGCAAGAGGAAGAGATCTGGAATTGTGTCCTACCATCAGGGGCGTGCTTTTGCCGAAAATGGTGGGAGGGAAGAGGCAAGAATAGGGGGCGAAGGCGGATGGGCAAAGAGAAAAAGCGGGAGAAGAGCTGCGGGGACGAACGACCGAAGGACGCGCCGTTGGCAACAAACGACGGGGTGAAAACGGAGCCAGTCAACGAGTACACCGGCGCCGCCCCGCTCGCCACGACACCGCAGCAATTTCAACCGCAAAACACAACCACCAACATCTTGCTACAGTCGCGCCTAGCAGAATCTAAACCACAATGAATTTATCTCGCCAACGAAGACATCCTGAAAGAATCTGACGACAACCCTACGGCTAACTTTCAGTTGGATTTCCAAATCAAAAGCCTTTTGCTTCTAGCTGTTCTCAGTGTCGAGATCTCGCCGATTTCCTTCAGTACTGAAATCGGCGTAGACATTGGACAAAGCTCGCAAGGCTCGCAAACGCCCGAAAAGTCAAAAGTGTCAGAAATATGCATACGTGATGTAAAACGATAAAAATAAATACGCATCGTGCGTACAGGGTCGTGGGGTGTCGTGGTTGCGTGGTTTAGCATCTGCCAAATGTCGACGCAATTTCAGTACTGAAGGAAATCGGTTATATCTCGCCACTGAGAGCAGATAGACGCATGCGGCTTTTTGATTTGGAAATCCCGCTGAAAATTAGCCGTGGCGTTGTTGTCAGATTCTTGCAGGATGTCTTCGTTGGCGAGATAAAATCATTGTGGTATACGTACATAGATTCTGCTAGGCGCGACTGTAGACCAACATACCTGCTACGGCTATCCATTCCCTGCGTTCCTTCCTACGGTACCGGACCGGCGACACCGTTTGGCCATCGGCAGTCAAAGGGATCCGCTGTGCAACGTGGAGAAGAGACAAAACCAAAAAGAAAATCGAAAGTGGAAAATAAAGAGTGAGCGCTTAGTAAGGACACAGGCCACTTTCCATCGTTGCACCTCAATGGGAAAGTGGTAATAAAAAGGGATGTCTATCACGATGAACATTTACATGTGTTGTGCATTTAGATTACAGCTCCGTATTTCCGCGCTGGGTGGCTGTCGTTTATCATTGGCACAAAGCTTCACGTGGAAGCCAAACGTTTGGATCAACTGGTGGAGAGCAAGACCGTCATCGTTATCGAAGTGAAGCGCTTTGCAAAGACATACAGACAGCAAAGAGCGGCTTAGCCTGAAATTTTACTGTATGTCCAGAGCTTTTCAGTAGGAATCTGCCAACCTGCAATCTGGGAAACAGGGAAGTTCTCTGAGCAATGTGACAATGTCAGACTCAGAACCATTGGAACCACAATGCTGGATATGGTTCAGTCTGCAAACTTGGAAAACGACAATGATGAGAAAGACATGCATTTGGCACAAGCTGAAACAGTCAAGAATAAACTTATGGATGTCTTGAAGCACCAACTTAGAACAATAAATCAAAGGCAAAGGGCAAAGAGATGCAATGGCGAGCCTACAGCCTCATCAGGTTTTTGTGCAAATGGATTTTGCCATGAAATGGCTGCACCAGAAGGACGTGAGGGTATGCAGGAGTGGTGAAGGGATCAACTGGCATTTGACATGGGTCTTTCACAGAAATCGTCACAGATGAAACAGAACGCACCAGGATACTCATTCATATGTCACAAATAGCATCCAGAGCCTCATCCCTTGTAACTGCCATTCTAAAGGATGTACTAGATACTAGACTGAGTAAACGTGAAATTCTAGGCATCAATGAAGCACTCTTGTTCTCAGACAATGCAGGGTGTTATCAAAAATATATAATTCTTGCTTAGGAGAAGAATGGCGGACGTAGTGAAAAGAAACGAAGCAATCCCTGACTAGTTTTGGCCCCTATAAATTCGATTCAATTTCAAGATTATATATTTTTGGTGTTATCATGGGTCAAAAATAATGGCCTCAGTGGGATGTCCGAGCATACTAGTCACTAGTGTTGTCAACTTGGGTCTTTTTAGAACAGGTAAAGTACAGGTAAAATTACCCAGCAACGCATAAGGCCAGGTAAAGTCAGGTAACTTTACCCAGCACGGGCCCATCCAGGTAAAGTAAACTGCATCTGAGAAAGTTACCCGGGTAAAATCGCACCTGGATTTTTCCCGTATTTTATGCACATGAAGTCAAAATAAATGCCGTAGTCAGGCGGCTATCATTGATACAATGAAATTTATGTACCACTGCACCATTCAGAACTGCTATAGTATTCCGACACCACACCAAAAGTTACATCTTGAAAGACGTCTTGCTATGAAACTACACTATTTCTTGAAATGAGCTTCCTTCTACATGTTTTTACCCGGGTAAATTACCCAGGTAAGTACTGAAGAGTGGGCAGACTTTTACCCAGGTAAGTACTACATACTTACCAGGATGGCCTTCGATTTTACCTGGTAAAGCCATTTAGCTCTGGGTAAAAGTAAAGCTGGGTAAACGTTTCTCGCTCTGGGTAAAGTAAAGTAAAGTTACCCAGCCAAAAATCGGCCAGGTAACCCAGGTAAAGTTACCCAGAATTTTACTCTGACATCACTACTAGTCACTATCAAGCTGTGGTACTTTTGTGAGCCAGTCTGACAAGGGGTCTTGTGATTGAGCTGCCTCCAGGGCTGTGAGCTTTGATTTCCTTTGCTTTGTTCTCCTTTGATTCTTCTTTTTCATGCGGTCTGAAAAAGTAGTATGTGAATACCTTGTAACTGCCAAGCTTCACCTGTGCCATAGGCAGAAATAGACCTTTTTAAATAAAAATTATTGGAAAACACTTTATTATTTGCACAATTTAACAGCCTGATTTCCAGAGACGTATGGCGCGATCTTCGTATTGTTCATGATGTGTACGGGTGTCTGCGGGATCATCACAACCAGTGCCTCCGCTATCGATATCCCTTTAGTTATTTGAAACGTACACATAGGCTAATTCATGCTGTGTAGATCTCTGGAAATTTTTGGACGAAATATCTTCACAATTGGTATGTAGATTTATTTTTGAAAATTTTAATTGTGTAGGCATTTACACACTCAATCTACCAATTTTGAAAGACCTTTTTTGTCTGATTGTGTATACGAGATTGAAAATTCTACACAATAATCGTAGACACAATAAAAAAAATTTCTACATGATTCGCCAAATTTTGTATTGAAAAATCTACACATTAAGGAAAAATCTTCACAATAACTGCAAGCGTAGACATAATAATGCTTCGTCTACACAAATCTGTACACATATTTTGCTTATTAGGTAGAAAAACTCAGATTATGTAGCCGGAAAAACGCATCGGCGTAAAAGTATGTGGATGCTTGAAATATTTTTGTGAAATATGTTGATTTATGAATTGTGACTCGTGATTTCTCGTTTTTGTGTAGAAATGAAATAAAAATCTACTAAATGGAACACAATAACTTGGCTCAAATCTACTGAATATGTCAATGATATTGTGTATTTTTCTGCAAATTCGAAATTAAATTAAGTAACTTTATTGCATTAAGTACGCATCAGTACGCATTTCAGTATTACCATTTCAGTATCATCAGTACGCATTTCAGTATTACCATTTCAGTATCATCAGTGCACATTTCAGTATTACCATTGCTAACATCTGACAAAATGCAACAAAATGAAAACGCAACATAATACTGTAACTGACTGTAAACTAAATTATGACATGACGATTATGACATGTAACTGACTGTAAGACTAAATTATGACATGACGATGACGTTATGACATGGACTGGGCTACTACTGCATACTGCCTACTGCATATGGCCATGTAATACAGG